>MJUT01058894.1:1078317-1109095 GCA_002080005.1 Gigantidas platifrons | reverse complement strand
TAATTATACCCGTGTACAAAATGAGTTTTTCAATTCTATAAATGTATCATCATCATAAATAGCAGATAGAAACGACAATTCATTTTTTAACAAATTAATAATTCTAATCTTACTCATTGTCTTTTTCTGATATTTAACAACATTTCTTTCTTTCCAAATATAATATTTTGTAGACAACAAAATAGTGTTCACCAATTTTTTTCAAGTCTTTATCAAAAATTCCTAAACATATATTTTTTTCAGATTTTTCCGCCAATATATTAAATTTTCTAAGAAAAAGGTCATTGAACTTTTCAAAAACTTCTATCCAGACACTGTCAACAAATTTACAATGTACAAATAAATGTAATAAAGTTTCCTTTTCTTTACAAAAATGACAAGATCCATTTAATGATAAACCCATACGTTGCAGTCTTTCCTCGGTGTACACTATGTTATGTAAAAGTTTGAATTGTAGTTGTTTAGCTTTTCTATTAGCCGGCCGGTTCGAATAAATTATAGCCCAGATAGATTTCCAGGGTAGTTCTGTGTGGAAGTGGGTATCCCATTTGTTTTGACATATAGGAACACAATTCGCCACAAAATAACCCTGAATTTCTCTCAAACGTAATTTACTGTTTTCTAATATTTTTTTGTTTTTATAAAACTGATACGAGTTTTTAATTCGAAATGGAATTCTGTTCTTGGATTTTCGTTCGATTCGGTTTGTTTCATTTTTTTTTTTCATTTTTTTTATGGTTTCATTACAATGTTATAATAGCAAGCAGCTTAATTACTACGTAATTTCAATAATTTTGAAATAGTTTTTTTTTTACTCATTTGTTTAGCTCAAAAGCACGTGCATCTGAACATGGCTACATTCGGTAACAACACCACAACTCGCGAACTTGTACGAAAGATACGTTCTCAAATAGTCTTCTAACTGATTAAGACTAGATGTCTTAATACATTAAAGATAATCATCATTGTATTTGAAACGAATATATATCAAAAGTTTAAGAGCAGTGATTTTGTCGTATATATTTACATGTGTGAAATTTTCATTTTTTTCCAAAATTTTAAATCATTATTGCTCTATCTTTAGATTTCTGTGTAATGTTTTGTATTATAATTACCACTAAAACCCGAATTATGATGAAAATGTAAATATCTTATTTACTGCGCACAATTAATACGTTTGTTGAATAACCTGTATCATGTATGCTCAAAATTAAAAGATTGGAAAGCTAAATATTTCTTTGTGAGCAAGAACACCAGGATATCCAAAATCGGGCAGCATCACTTTTGCCTGCAAGATAACACTTATTAGTATATAAGATAAGTTTGAACATACCGTAAATCAGAAGTTGTATATCGAAGAAGGACAGACACTACTATGACCAAAGGAAAAGAACAAATGGACCAACAATTATCTACAAAACATTACAGTAATCACGAAACCGGCGGCGAGCAGTGAATAATTAATGGGTTAAATACCGGTACACTTTACAATTGCATCAATGAGCTTATAAGCCAATAGTCTGTATCATGATGATTATTCATAATGTGAATTATTGGTCCCGGTATACGACATTACCAGTCAATAATACTTAATTATCGATTATATACAATTCCGATACTGATTACGTACGTTTTCCGGCGTTATGCTCAAGCCTTTCATCGATATAGCATAGCCACAGATTATGCAAATAGGACGATAAGAAACGTACATAAAATCACAGGAGATATGAAATCAGGAGACAAGATGTATTCAATTGATCTGAATATCTGTATCGTAACTAGCTAAAAGTACGGTGTGTGCGCGCTGTGGGTTTCTTAAAGCAGACATGCACGATGACATCACAAAGCTGGCATCCAACGTCATATCTGAAGGTCTTTTTTTATTTTAATGATTTGAGGTGAAATGTCATTGTTTTGCTGATATTGTTAGATTTGCATGGTGAAATTGTTGAGGATAACTGTAAAAAATTAATATTTTTTTATGATCAAAAATTGTACTATTTTTAGGTTACTTTTTGTGAATTTGTGTTGGTTCCTCTGCCCTGTTATTATCAAGCAGTACGTAATGACAGTTACTGATTATTGTTCAGGAGTGAGTGTGTGATAGTTGTTTAACGCCAACTCAGCAATGTTTCAGTTATGTCATGGGGAAAACAAGTTAATTCTCAATGGTATGATGATGAAGTCCGCTTTGTACTAGACCAACACGCCTAGTTGGAGGTTTATTGTGCTATCGCAGTGAAACAACAGTCCCCGGATACACATATAGACCCACTCTGACACATTATCATGATTCCGAGCGAACCAGTCTTTTCTCTTTCTTCTAAATGATGATTGCTTAGCGGAGAAGCAACACACATACACCAATGTTATAGTGGATTGATCCGATTGGGGTTCAAACCCACGATCTATCGGACTCGAGGCGATCACGCAACCATTACTACACCGATGTGGTTGATTATTGCATTGGCGTCATATATGCAACTTATATACAAAATAATAGCAGTGTCTATAATATGAAGCTTATGTGTAGTAGCCTTGGACGTTGCGACAAATATGGGGTTATGCTGACTGGTCCTCCGTTTTTAATAAGTCATATGTTCTGTTAACAAGAAGATTTAAGGGGAAGGAATAATCATATATCGTCCTGTTATGAAAACGTAATTGAATAAAACTACCGTTTCTGTGTTAAAGAATCACCGAAACGTATAACTTGGGTATGTAAAAATCAATTATTATAAATTTCTCCGTGGCTAAGCAGCTTCCATATTGACAAAGATTGTTCCGTTTAACTTAAGTCTAAGCTACCAACACAATGTATATTTTCAACAAATCAAGAGAATGTAGTTTTACCGAGTTTTAATGAATAGGAAATCAAACAATATTGTCTTCGTTCCTTATAATTTTGATTCAGTATATTCTGTAGAGGAAATGTACGATGTCCAATCATTTTTTCAGAACATTAACAACCCATTAGTGTTTTTTCTCAAAAATACAACATACAAATGTATAAGAACAATTTTGTGATTCGAATAATTTGCTGCTCTTTGGCTATTTAACAATATGTGTCGTTAGAGAATTTCATTCGGCATAAATGCAAGGGAACCAGAATAGATGGTGTGATGTAGAATTATGCATATTTGTGTTCTTCAATACCAAAGGGTCCCTCCCACAAAATGGCGCACCGATAAAAATTTAAAAAAAAAATATTTTTTTCAAGCGTATGTACTGTTGGTTATTTAAACACACATTGTATACAAGCGCCTAAGCTGCTTTGCTACATCTATTGTCTTAAATAAACACAGATTTTATGCTGGAGTTTCTCCCCCGTTTAAATCCATATTAGTGTACCATAGCTCAACGGTATAACATGTCAAACGGTACCAGATAAAGATATAATATGAAAGAAGCAGAATATAGCTTTTATTATTTTACATCTTTATTTAGCAGTTAAATGTAGTCACTACTCTTGTGAATATGAGCTTATCGGGTGAAGGTTATTCAAGAAACGTGTCGTGCGCAATACATTTGATATCTCCATTTTTACTCCATGATATATGTAAGGGGGGATTTGACACGGCTGGAGACCTAAACATATGTCAGTGTCAACGGTGAAAATGGCCTTGGCCTGCGTGATCTAGCACAGTTTTGTTTCTATCCTATAATTATGTTTTACCAAGGTCATTCCATTGTACTGGTAATATAAGCCTGTTCTTCCTTGGGATAAACATTGTTTGAAATGTCATCACTATTACGTAAGAACATGAATGGTTCTAATACATTTTACAACACAAAAACAACATCCGGAATGGACACAGTCTTCCGTATTATTAACAAAGAGCATGAAGTTTTGAATGTAAAATCTATCCACCATAATATAAAAGTTATTCCGGTGTTAGAAATTGTATATCATGCTTCGGATTTATATACCATGTCTAGCAACGGGATAAAATGCAACATCCTACATTTTGCAGCTTGAATAGTCATGTATGTAATTTCCAGAGGTGTTTTAGTTCACTTGTATAGATTAGTACCCTAAGATTGCCGCACAAATTTCATTTTCAAGAAATATCTTATACTGTGTAATTAATATAATTGATTATTTTGATAGATAGATATCCGACACTATAATCAAATGGGAAACAAAAAATACCTCAGTCGGAACAATTCCAATTCCAAAATAAAATGTCAAAATCGGAGAAAGTCGTAAAATCGATACCCTAACAAACAATATATGACCGCTCACTTTCCTGGGTTTGTACAGGCATCTCAATGAATAGTGGCGGAGTTAAACTAGTATTAGGAACCCAAAATATATTTTACGGCTAATAGATATGATATGTATAGAAGGTGAACCGAGAATGTCGGAATGAAAGATACACTTGGACCATTTGTTTGTCAATATTAATTGTTTTGCTCTAATTATTTCTATTCAATCCAAACATGCACTTTAATTTTATTTCCTTTAACACAACATTACACTCTCTTGTTCGATCGACTAGTTGCCTAGTGGTTGCCAATATTAGTGTTTCTGTTCTAGTTATTTCTGATCAATCCAGACCTTTACTCTCGTTTTTTATTCCCTTTAACACTACACTCTCTGGTTCGATCGACTAGTAGTCTATTTAGCGAGCTATTTATTTTATCCACCCAATTAATTGCTTGCACTAAAATATTGTTTTCCTTTAATTCAAATTGCGACAAATTGATTTTCAATCTTAATAATTGTTTGATAAAATGGTTCATAAAAAGTTAATTATGACAGAATCAATAACCAAGTATACCATATAATAGAAAAATCTATAATTATTATTTTCTAATTTTATACTGTCTCGAATCTAGTTTACTCGAAGTCGAAAAAATCAGTTATACATTAGTGGATGGTCAATTGTTGCTTAGGGCAAAGTGAACTTTGTGTCAGCTATACCATGAGGGGACCAAGTTATATTTGGATAGGATGATGATGATGTCAGCTACGTACTAGGTCTGCACGCTCAATTCAGACACAATAACTTGATTCCTCACTGAATTTAGGACTGCGTTGACTACTACTAAGTATTTTACCTATTGTGTTCCAGTATTGTTATAAATACTGTTATAGTGACAACCGGAACCTTTAAGCCACAATGAAAGCGGGAGGTTTGGCGCCTTAAAATATGATTCAACCCACCATTTCTTTGGAAAAGCCTGTACCAAGTCAGGGTCATTGTGGTTTTCACAGTTTTCCGGTTGTTGACTGATTTTGTCTGTTTATATACTTATGAGTTTTTACTTTCCTTTTGGAAGATTGTTCGGAGTTCGGTAATTTTGTTATTACCCTTATTTACCCGTCTTTCTTCCTACTCATTAATGCTGCGTACTCAACAGAGCAGCAGCCCACAACAATGTTGTGGTTTTTAGCCTTACTCGACCAGGGTTCGAACACACGATCATTTGCACTCGGGGTGAGCACGGTAAGCATCACACCACCGATGTGATTACTGTTTCCAAATAGATGTAACGTCTGATATTGTCACCTAAACATAATCGGGAAATATTTTCACATTCTATCGAGATTTTTCAGGGGACACAATCAAGTAAATATTAACGGGAAGCTTTAGGAAATACTGGATGATAGCAAGAGTAAAATGTATGTTACTCAGATTAGATAGAACATATAGGTTGTCAAATAACCAATGCAACGCTAAATCAATGTTGCTCTGTATGTGTGTAACAAAGCTAAAACAAAACTCAATATTTTTGGATTAACCGCGAAACAGTTGTAGATAGCTTCGTAATATCGTAGAAATGGTACTAGTTGCAGCCTCCGCAAAAAAAGGAATGGTTGAAATTCTGACCCAGACAGCATAGAACTTTCTATTTTCCCAGAATGATCAGAAAGTTTAGAATTCAACTTAAAACGAAATTATTTTCAGTCAAGAAACAAACGTACTTGTCAGATGCATTGTTCCCATTCACCTTAGAAATAAACAAGAGCGTACCAATGATATGATTCTATAATATAATCCTCCGTCTCATAAGACAGAGCCTTTTATCTTTGAAAAATATCTTGAATCAAGATTATCGAACTGTCCAAGCATCAAAGAAAACAAATATGAACGGTGTTAAATGTCTATGTGTAAGTGACAAAAAAAAACGCAATTTATAATCATAGACTTTCTATCTTGGTGGAAGTATTTTTTCTATAGCTCACAGGATTTCGAATTGAACTCCTGTAGGATTTTCACTCTACATTGAGGCTACAGAATTTTGAATCGATTTTTAAGACGAAAACGACATTACATTATTAATAGGAGCCGTTTTTCGGGTTTATGGGTAAAATTTATGCATTTTTTTTTATCTCACTGACGGAACGGAATGACTCTGATAGTAAACAATATGTGTCAGTGTGACATCAAATATGTTACAGGAGTCTGAAGATAAAAGGGATATATATAATCTAACACCGGCAAAAGTGCAAGACAGTGAAATCTTACACGAGGGTGTCGGAGATTTCCCTGTCTTGCACTTTTTGCCGGGTGTTTGATTTTATTTCTCACTTTTATCAGCTGTTACCTAATTGTTTTGTTTACATTCCCGATCGAGCGTTTTCCCGCAAATTTTGTTTCCATTGCTGAAGTAAATATTCAATTTATTCATATGCATCCGTGTCTTGGCAATATTTTAAATGTATTTCATAATAAAATACAATGTATTTAATAAATATATGATAAATGTAACTCAACACTACAACAGCGATCCTGTGGCTGTGAAAAAATATTTGAATTTGGTCAAAGGGAGGTAGCGTTAGTTACTAACAAGGGAGAGCACTCTGTTATTTACTCAAAGTAAACAAACGACTGGAAGAGAGTCATACACCGTGAAACACGAAAGGTGCACGATAGTTAAATTGTTAGCTAGCAGAATAGTATACATACATTAATTTAAAAATACTTATGTAATAAAATCGTGGTTTTATTGGTGAAGCATGGAGAACTGGGGGGCAGTTGACATAAACTGTACAGCATGCATTTGCCGGTAAAACGCACGTGATTTTGTTGTCTTGCACTAGTGCAAGATAAGACAATCTCACATCGCTAAAAATAGGAACGGGTCTGTCTCAAAAGGGAGAAAATCAGTATCCGTAAATCCAGGAAAAACGGACAACACAATGGCCAACAGAAAATGGACAAACGATGATATACAAAACATTACACATGGAACTAAAGATCGAGTAACACGAACTGCACTAAAAACTGGGCTGTACTCAGGTGCTCTGTTATCCAAAAAAACAAACAAACAAACAAACAAAAAACATGCAAGGTCAGTTCCAAAGGTTTCGACACACAATATAACTACTATAAAATTTTGTCTTGCTATAAATATCGCAACCTTATGACCTGTCGTTATTCTATATATAATTACTCTAAATATCTTATTTTTCATGAAAACTTAATTAACAAAAAGAAGTGAATGGAAAGATACATGTAATAAAAAAGTAAATAGCTTACTATCAAGGATCAATATTAAAATCACACAGCATCATAACAAGTTTGCATGAGCAGTAATAAATATACTTATTAAATAGAGCAGTATGATATTTTTATATTAAAAATATAAATCAGAGAGTTGTTGACGACGGAAACTGACAGTAATATGGTGCGAATTTCATAGAACGAGAAAATTATTTTCCGAATATCTATGAAAAAAAAAAATAATAATAATAACCCTCAATGCTGTATTGATGAAGGCAATGCTTCTGTTAAAATATAAACCATTTTAACACGGAAAATGGGTGAAATATTAAGTCCTTAAAACAGATGCTTTATGGTATAGCATCGCCATGAAATAACTAAATTTATGCTAAACGAGGCGCTAAGCCCCCATTCTGTCTCGTCCTGCAACATTAGCTGATGTTATCCGACTATGGTTATCCTGTTTAGTCCCCGTAAGGCTTTTGTTGGCTGTCGTGGGCGTCATCGTATGGTAGTTGGATTTACAACTCACGGTGTAATCAGTGCCTATCACGACTAAAGTTGTCAGTTCGAATTCCGTTCATGGGGAGGTGTACTCGATATAACATGTGGTAAAGTGTTTCAGTGACATGCGACAGGTCAGTGCTTTTCTCCGGGTACTCCGATTTTCTCCACCAATAAAACTGACCTCCCCAATATTAATGAAATATTCTTGAAAGTGGGGTTAAACACCATAACTCTAACCCTATTAAGTAATTCAATTGTTCTTTTCAATTGATTGTTGTGGTCTTTATTTCAATTGTTTTTAATTGATAAAATCGACAATGACAGAATAATTAAATATAATTATGTTATTGTTTCACGTTGTGTGATCACGATAAGGGTGACAGGAAATATGAGTACATGCCTATTTCATGTGTTAATATCTTTGTGCTCACAAAATTAGATATCTACGTTTTAAATCTAAATAAAGCGGTTTTTGACTATTGTGGGTGTCAGCAGACAATTGTCCAGATTAACATCGTTTTACCATAATTTGGATTGTCAAAAGTTGTTTCAAAATGTTTAATTGATAGGCAAAAAATATAAAAGTCCAACAAGAAAAGATATGAAATGAGGAAACCAGAAGCTGTAAGTCAAAGAAGAACAGGAAACGGAAGCGGGAGGTTTGGCGCCGTAAAATCTGATTCAACCCACCATTTCTTTGGAAATGCCCGTACCAAGTCAGGGTCATTGCGGTTTTCCCATTTGTCCGGTTGTTGACTGATTTTGTCTGTTTGTTGACTTATGAGTTTTGCCTTTCCCTTTGGAAGGTTGCTCGGTGTTCGGTAATTTTGTTATTACCCTTATGGTCAAAAGAATAAGGACAACAACAAAAACAAATAATGACATACAGAGCAGAAAACAAAATATTGGGCAGCATGCATCCACTAACACCTGGGGATGAACTCGGAAAGACAATCAATTCCTGTTCCTCTAGTGACATCTGTTTCTGAGGATATACAATGCACGTTGTACGGGTTCTTTAATGAACATCAAATAATGATTGACTATGTTGAAGTTTGCTCTGTTATTTTTTTTCTTCACAATTTGTATTTGCATTCATGTGGTTTCTTGGATTATAAGATTGGTATTTCAATGTGTGCATTTTCGTATTACACTATAGTATATGGGAAACTTAGAATTAGAACAGATTCTTATTAGAAATTAAAAAAAAATGAAACATTTATAATTTAACCTCAGATAATTTCGCCACTCGTAGTGATACTGGCTCACACAACAGGCAGGACATGATACATAGTCTTGTCCCAACGCACTATGTATGTAATAAGTTTATCTAACATTTCAATAAAGACCAATTTTAAACAAATAAAAAGGGTCGAATTAAAATTAAACAATTTCGACAATACTCTCAGGGAGACTACATTTTGTGCATGACGTCACGCTTTTTTTTTGCCGTTCTTTCAACAATGTTTCACATTACTGTTCGATCACTTTCATTGTCACTGTACAATCGTCCGACAACGCTTTTTTAAGAAATGTGGACCTTCCAGTTGCCGGCAATATTAAAACTATGGACATCATGGAAATGCGAATGTGACCGTGAATTCACGATACACATGAATGAATAAACATTAAACAGTCGCTATGTAAACGTTGCTTACATTGATATATTTTCTCCCGCATTCCAATGGTATGACGTTAAGAAACAGTAGTTCGGCAGATAACGTCTCGTTCAACGTCACGCCATTCTTTTATCACCACAGTGTGGTAATACAACATAGTGTATCAGACAAGCTACTTTCGTTAATTTCAAAGGAAAACGTGCATAATGTTAGATAAATATCCATTACATACATAATGCGGTGGTACACGACTTTGTATCAGGTCGATTCCGTTGTGTGAACCTGTAACACTACGATTCGCGGTAGCGAAGAGTTGTGATGCGGTTAGTTCACGCAACGGGCAATACCTGATATTAAGTTGTGTACCATCAGACTATGTATGTAATAAGTTTATCTAACATTTCAATAAAAACGAATTTTAAGCGAATAACAAGGGTTGAATTAAAATGTGTACAATACATTGTGTACATGACTTCACGTTATTTTTTTCCGTTCATTCACCAATGTCAGGTTACTGTGTTTTGTCTCACATTCCAGTGATATGACGTCATGTCAAAGTAGTTCGACAGAGAACGTCTTGTGCAACGTCGCGCCATTGTTTTATGACCACAGTGTGGTGATACAACATCTTGTATCAGACGGGCGACTTTCGTTAATTTCAAAGGAAAACAACCAAATTGTTAGATAAATACTTTTACCAACCAACCAGTCTCGGAACGTCTGAAAAATAAATGTCCCAATTACGGTTCAAATATTTTGTTATCATAATATGAAACAGGCACGGCCTTGAATGCTCGCGAGTCTGAAAATTATATCTGGCAATTTCACACTCATCCAGTCCATCAAAAAGTGTCGAGATTTTTTGGGCCGAGATATATCGGGACCGGGACGACTTTTTTTAGTCTCATTCAATCGAGTTGTCGTTCCTAACGAAATCTCAAAAGTTAACTTCCGCGTAGAAACAAAAATTCTTGTCAGTATGTCAGAAGAGATTTAATCAATTAAAAAATATCAATATAAGTAAAACAAGCTACCAAAATAACTTTTATTACTCACGGGTTCCGGGTTTCAGTGATATCGGACGTACGAGAGAGGGTACGAGACTTAGGATCACCCTTGCGCTTTATGTTACGAAGATCTTCATTAGTTGAGTGTGTTAGTGTGTTACAGTGAACGTGTTTACAAATGCGCAGAATTTGTTTTTATCCGTCAGTATGTGAGGCCATGTTTGTCAAACAAATTCTAAGTACACATTTTATACCATAAAGAGCTCGCTCACGCTCGCATATCAAAGATTTGATACACCTGGCTTGCATTTAATGTTAAAAGCATTGAATCCGTCGGCACTCAAATAGTATATTAGATATATTTTAGCTTCAAAATTACAGTTCCTATATATTGTAATTTATTAAAACTATCCCCGGTTACTAAGGTCAATTTCCCAACATTAGACGATTTTGCCTATCATTCTTTAGGCTGAATACTCCCGAAGATTAAAAAACAAAAACAAAAACAAACAAAAAAACAACAAATTGCTCGGATTTCCAATCTTTGACTCAGCGTACCTTAGAAAGGTTATTCCAGAAACGGGCCATGTACACAACATTAAATACTTACGTGTTAATTAGAGTGAAGGCCTAATTACTGTTGTTTTATTTTTAAGACGCCCTTTATTGTTAAACTGACAAATCAGCAGTTACCATAGTTAAGTCGAACGCAGCAGTTAACGTTAGGAATCTCTCTATGTTTCCATCGATCAATACTCAAGTTAAGTGAGAAAGTGATTAATATATAAACCGTATTATAAACAAAGTATATTATTGGTTCTATGATTTGACACGATCAACACTCGGATAATAACTGTTAATTATTTTCTCTATTACATTTGAAAAACCACAATGTGTACCGATTGTATCGCATGCTAGCCTATGATGTCATGATCTGTATTGTTAAATTTATCTGTAATATTTCTGGATAAATCAGGTTGGATTTCGCTAAATAATGTGTATTTAGACTTTTCTAAATATTGGCCGCTAAATGTGTATTTAAATTAATTTAATTTAATTTGATGAATGTGCGTTCACAGGTAATTAACATTTAGCTGGATTAATTAATAAATCAGTAAAACAGGTAAGATAGCTATATATTTTTTTATTAAATCATATTTAATGATAATAATAACTTTATTTTCTAAACCAATGTTGCAAAGGCTACAGTGTTAGAGAGTTCAAATTTAATGTAATGAGTACTATTAGAGATATAATATTAGCTTAATATTGTCTTAAATTTCTTAAAAATCGTAAATTATGTACGTAATTATTCATAAAATTCAAAACCAAAAATACCACACTGTCGTATCAATTTCAAAATCAAATATCGAAATCGTAGAAAATGGAAAAATCTATACACATAAATACATGACCGTTTACATTCCTTGCTTGGCACAGGCACTTAGATAAACAGTGGCGTGGTGAAACTAGTTTTATGGGCCAAACTCTACCATTCGATGCTTGCAAATTAGTTGATATATTACGCACGCCACATTGCAAAAAAGTCGAAACACTTTTTAAATATGTAGTTATTTCTAAATCACCTTGCTTAAGCATACGGTATAATATGTTTGTAGTGGCCGGTCTTTGATTCGTTTGGTCTAAAGTTATCTAGTAGTTGGAGTTCTCACATATATTGACTTGTTTCTCCTTCCAGTCATTATCTAAATGTCAGATATACAAAACAATATGTAAAACATAAGTAATATACAAAAAACTGAACAACAGAAACTACCACAACAATATCAGTAGGACGCTCAAGTAGGTTCATAATATCAAGATTAGGTACGATAACAGTTATGTCAAATACATTTTGTGCTGGATAATATACTTTCAGAATGATTATTTATGTATCAATAAATATATAACTTGAATATTTTGATATGAAAACCAGTAGTCCAGGTAACATATCTGACAAGAAATTTAGAAACATGACGATGTGCCACTAGTTGAACAGGAACTCCTTACCATTCCGGAACACCTGAATTCACCCCTGTTTAAAAAGAATATTATTTCCTTCAACTGACATCTTTTAAGATTTATAATTAGAAGATTTTATACTAAATATTATTTCCAACATACCATCATTTCGGTAAAAGTAGAAGTTTGGGATTGTAGATCTTGTATACTTGTGTTAGGTGACACAATTAGATTTTGAAACTGTTAGGGTGCGTTCAACATCGTAACTGCTAGGTTGAGCTACGTAGAAAAATCCTATTGAACGGAAAGCTAGCCTAGCCGCTACATAGCTCTAGCTAGCTTAAAACATGTCTGCTACACAATGTAGCTTTTGAATCCAAGATGGCGGCTAAAACTAAATTTAATTTCGTAAGGTAAAAATAGTGGCATTGCAGGAAGTGCCAACGCTTTTAATACGGATGATAATTTATTACGGTAACTAGACAAATACGATTAGCTAAAATGTTCCAAGAAATTATTCTATATGATTGGCGCCAAATTTTCTAGCACTGCTACGTAGCTAATCGTTCAATAACGTCATGGCTATTTTACCTAGCAGCTAGGCTAGCTGCTACGATATTGAACGCAACCCAGATATCTTGTAATTTTTGGTTTTGATTTTACTGTTCCAATTAGAACAACTTTATGTTGTAACTGAACGCATGTTTTTGTTAGCCTGCTTAGTCCCTTTGGTTTTCTTTCTCAAATACTTTTAAATCATTTGGCTTTCACATATTTTAATTTTGAGAATACCAGATGATGATTATTCCAGAAACGCGTCTTGTGCACTGATATTTGGTGTCAACGTTTTTATTCGAAAACAACAATTTTAGGAACCATTCCGTAAATCATTTCTTTGCTCCAGCTTGTCTTGGAATTATACGATTTTTTAGATAAGCATTATCTATATCTATCTTCAAGCCGCTATTTACAGATTTTGAAGTAATTACATTATCTCAGTCATTTCTCATTGTCAAAATATAAATGTGTGAAAGTATTGAAAACATATCAAATACCAGTTGTCATTCTACTTAAAAAGACATGTTTTCATAAACAGTCAAGGTTGCATTTGTACCTTGGGGCGCAATTTCGTATTTTTTAATGCTTAAGCAGCCCGTAATGTTGCTCGATCTGTAGCTTTCTGTTTGGTGTTTTGTAGATCGTTGTATATCATTTTGTCCGTTTTCGCTTGGCCATTGTATTGTCTGTCCTTTGATTTACGGTTTAAGATTACTCATTTAGTTTAAATTCTTCAAAATCTTCCTACTTTTGCTTCATGCGAGAATCATGGAAAAGGGGGAAATCATAGCATATTCCCCCGAGGAGATTGACTTTAGATTGGATCAATTACATTATTTAGGAACTCTAAATTTCAAACATGAATACATCTAATGATAAGTCACCACCCAGTGATAGTAAAAACAGCGTAAATATCTAATTTAGATTGAAATTTAATATGGGTAATAACTAAATTACCGAACACCGAGCAATCATCCAAAGGGAAAGGAAAAACTCATAAACCAACAAACAGACAAAATCAGTCAACAACCGGAAAACTGGGAAAACCGCAATGGCCCTGACTTGGTACATGCATTTCCAAAGAAATGGTGGGTTGAATCAGATTTTACGCCGCCAAACCTCCCGCTTCCATTATGGTTAAAAGGTTCCGGTTGTCACTATAATAGTATTTTTAACAATACTGGGACAAAATAGGTAAATTAAACTTCATAAATATCAATCCGTATTTAGCTTGCCTTATGAAATATTTTGTTTGTATGGCAATTTATATAAGGTACTAAATTACCCCTTATGAGAGGTGTACTCGATACAACAGTATGTGATAAAGTTGACTTACGACAGGTAGGTGGTTTTCTTCAGGTACTCCGGTTTCCTCCACCAATAAAACTGACCACCACGATATAACTGAAATATTGTTGAAAGTGGCGTTAAACACCATAACCCTAACCCTAACCATACTTCTTATGATGTTCATTCTGTATTTAGTTCATCTTCATTAACATGATTAATAATTGGTATTAACGAATCACACGATTCTATATTTGATTCAATATTGGCATTTTCTGGCAAACTGTTAGCTATTTTGTCTATAAAAACGTATTGCTTGTAATGGTTCATTCATATTCGAAACCGTATAAAAGAAGCTTCATGTCATGTGAAGCTGATATTGGAATAAAACATTTATAATACAATACAACAATTAATACCTGTTATTATATAGTACCTTGTCACGGAAGGTGGCCCTTTGATCGATAATGGTCATTTCTAATAAAAAAAAATCTATATTTATGGTTTTGCAGCAAAACTATTTAATTAAATGGTGTTTTACGTTGCATTTTTATAGTAATTATATTTGATAATTTGTTAGGTTATACACATTCTTGGGGCTCCGGGTGGCTCAATGAGTTAGGTCGTTGGATCTAACAGCTCAAACAAGCCTATCACCAATACGGCGTGGGCTTGAGCCCAGCTTTGTAAATTACAAAAAAGGTGCACTCGACTTAAAGTTTACCAGTTGCTTGCCCAGGGTCGGTGGTTCTCTCCGGGTACTCCGGCTTTCTCCACCACTAAAACTGGTCGGCATGATATAGCTGAAATATTGCTGAAAGTGGCGTTAAACACCAAAATTCAAATTCACATTCTCGTCTATATTTAACACACATATTATATGTGGGGATTTTACTCACATGTTAAAAGCGCTTGTATGACTGCATTATTTCACTAAGAGGTAGGTGTAGGCCCATCAAGCTAGTTTAATCCCGCCACTGTTTATGTAGGTGTCTGTACGAACCCAGATAAGTGAGCGGCGATGTATTTGTGTGTTGAGGGTGTCTATTTCGCTTCTTTCTTCGATTTTAAAATTTGAATATGGAATTGTTCCGACAGTGTGGTATATTTTTGTTTATCATTTTTTACATTACATAAATCGGAATAAAGAAGTATTAGTATTATGTAATACAGACTGACATGTCTTTTCTGCTGGTGTGTATATTGCTAATATTGAGAACATCTGTCAAATTTGCATACCTCAGATCGTTTTGACAGTAAGTACAAAGATATACATTACATTACTTTTAGTCTAGTCGCTCATGCCGTGCTGTGCAAAAAGAGAAAACAGCAATAATTTGGTTGGGGGGAATCGATTTCCTCGTTGTAATTCACGTTTTTTATTTGATTGATAGGTTGAATATATATAATCTAACGTCCATCGAGCAGTATTTGTTGTGTTTTTCATTTTTACAATTTAGTTTTTTTTTTTTTTTCATTCTGGAATTTCAACCGGCTATTTTGACACCCGAAGTGGTGAAATTGGCCGCCGACCACTTCTTAGAGACACAATTGTGTCACACTGTCAATGGTTACAATAAATTAAATGGTGCAAAAGAAACTAATTGTTAGATAACCTCTGTTCACATAATTTGCGTTTGTTATAAACTGTATAGGTTGCTGATCTTGATAACGCTTATTTTTAATAATTTCGTGTTGTTTTTAGATTTCTTCACTTCTGAATCAATCTTTTCTTTTCGATATCTATTTGGGTTTTGCGTAAGAACAGTTTGAAGATACCAAAGAGATAATCAGAATCGGCAACTCGAAGAACATACAACACAATGCACTTTATTGATAGACAATTCTTCACCTTTTTACCCTAGCTATTATTATTACAGATTTAATATAATTCATCGATATCGCATATTTTATTTCTTGCATAAATAACTATTATTTGAGATCACGATGTAAAATGTATCAGTTTCATACAATGAAATAAGGCGGTCTGTTATCCCTGATTCATATTTAATTCATACATAAATAACTATTATTTGAGATCACGATGTAAAATGTATCAGTTTCATACAATTTAATACCATGGTCGATCATCCCTGGTTCCCTATATATAGCTTGAGATCTCATTTCTGCTTTTCTTCTGTAAGAAAAGTTTGAATATAGCAATGGGGTAATCATAAGAGTGAATAGAAGAAGGACAAACACTTAATTCGTGACGCTTGTGTTAGGGTATGTGCATCGTATATGATATCTATATTACTGTATTCTAATCTCCTGCAACCGCAAATAACACATAAGCGTTAGGTTGGAATTTATGGTTATTGATATTCAGTGTAAAGCGTATATTTGTGACTAATTGGAATTGCACACATCGAACCAAACCCGCTAGAAAAGCCAGGGGAACATTTCAAAGAAGGTGGCCTAAACGCATATATGTATTAGTACAATTTGGACCAAATTTGCTAATTTAGGCTGGACCTTTTAAGGTAAGTCTACATTCTGTCAGTTATATCATGTAGATATGACCAATGAATTTAAATGAAGCTCCAGTTTGTAACCCCTTAACCTTGTAAGAATTCATGTAACCAATGTGGTTTCTATAAACAATTGTATTTTCACGGATACATAAAGTTCATCGATACCCTGCTGTTGTCATTACATAATATCTGTGGTGTAAAATATTGAATTTTTAATTTCGTGGTTCTATGGTATCCACGGGAATTGGTACACAACTAAAATAATAAATTCACAGTACTCGATAATCTCTTTAGTTGTGTATTCGCTACTCGTAAACAATGTCCGGTCCTTTCCTCATTCATGACTTATCACCAGGTTTGTCACTAGAGTTACACGACAGGTGCCATTAGTGGAACAGGAAGTACTTACCCTTCCGGTGCACCTGAGTTCACCCCCTGTTTTCAGTGGCGTTCGAGTTACTCGATCTTCAGTTTTATGTGTATGTTTTGTCGATCGTTGTTTCCCTTTTCTTTTGGCTTCTGTGTTGTCTGTACTTCTTCGATTTACGGCTTCTGATTACCCCTTTGGCATCTTAGATTTACGGCTTCTGATTACCCCTTTGGTCTCTTCCAACTTTTTTTTACATTAAAGCAAGATAAGAACACTCCAAATTCTACTTCGCTGTTTCGTCTTATATTTAAAAATGAGTAATTAGAAACTGTCAGGTGACCTATTTAAACAGATTGTTGTTCATTACTAGAAAAATTTTAAATTGTCAATCAATAACCACGTGGACTGCAGAAAGATATTTATAAATTAAATAACACACTTTGTTGGTTGTATTGTGGTAATATATATCAGTGCTATAATATTTTATTTTTTTTATCATATTTAATAAATGAAACCAACTTGATTATCATTGTTATTTATTGATTTTTAAGGGGAAATTTACTAATTGTAATACATGGGTGAACTAATTATTTGACGTTTTGTTTGTATTTTCAATTGGAATAATTTCTTCAGGAACGAAAAATTATTATACATTGATAAAAGTGGTTTTATGTAATCGATATAGTGTTAAAGATCATGAAAACATGTTTATGGAGTATGTTAAGAAATGCTTATTGACCGATCGTCACTTTTGCTTTGATTGAAGGAATTTGATTATTAGCGGACACCGTTGGTAAGATATTTTTGCTATTTTAGTTATATAATGCATTTTTATAGATTCAACATTCTATGCCGAGTATCTCTGTTCCTGTAATACTTTGGTCATTGAGATCCCCATTTAGTTGTAGTTCTGGCATGTCCAATAAAAACATGTATATCTAATTTACTGCACAGGACACGTAGATATCTAATTTACTGCACAGGACACGTAGATATCTAATTTATTGCACATGACGCGATCTGCAGTAAACGTTATCGGGTATGCTCATAGCCGAAATATTGGAAAGACGAAAATGTTAACAATCTTTTGGAGCAAGATAACGAAAGGGTCTAAAGAGAATAACATAACTCGGCAATGTCGCATATTTCCTAGGGTCGGAAACCTCAGCTTTTTAACAATTATATTACATATTCAGAAATGTATGGTACTTTTCCCCATACATTTTCATCATATATACATTAGAGTTTGACTTGATTTGAAATTAGATGCGCGACTGCAGTTTTTGGTTTTTAGATTTGTCAAATAATAACGTACAGTACGGACATTCAATGTTCCCGTCAACGATTCAATAATTATATTATTGCTGATTTCCGCAAAGTTTTTCTTCTATCAAAATTCATATCATTTTGCTTTGTAACGATTTTAGCAATTTCTTTAAAATCGCGATCATATTAAATTTAATGTGGGGACCTCGAGTTTAGAAGCTAGGAATATAAGGTTAGTCAATAGAATGACATCCATAAATTAATTGCCGCCAAATGTCATTCATTGTTAAATGTTTTGTCAAACACCACCAGTTTCATGTATTTCAAACATTATTACATAGACTATTAAGGCCAGCTAATGGTTGGTCGCCTCGGAATTTCATTTTGTCCAGAAACCTTGAATATTTGATTGTTTTTATCAAAATGTATTTCATTTAATTCAGCTCGATTCAATGCATCATTTTCAAGTTCAGAAAATGACAAGCATGCAATTAGGAATGATGTCTTCTATACCGATCATATGAAAATTGCAGACATCCCGGCGTCGCCATCTTTGATATGCAAATTAGCAAATTGCGCCTTATTTCTGGCTACGATTTCAGAACTGTAAATTTAAATAATAAATATATCATATAAACCATACCAACGTATCCTAAATACATTATAAATCGCATTGCGAATCAGTTATGTTATGATTTAGTCCGTTGTCTAATCATTTGAAGCTCATCAATATGATGCCTGCTCATTAACCCAAGCAAAGAGCAAATCCTGCGTTTTATTATTGTGCTGCTCGGCATACTCCATCACAATTTACCTAGTATTTCTGTATTGATATTTATAGTTCCTAAAGCATGCAATTATTATTAAAACTAAGGCCCTCCTTCCTTGAACATTGGTGACCTTAGCCAACTTTGGCTATTCTGTTAAGGCTCTTTGATTGTCTTGCTCCCAAATATTTTAAAATTATATAGCTTTGTTCCAGTATTGTTACAAATGCTGTTATAGTGACAGCCGGAACCTTTGAACCGTAATGAAAGCGGGAGGTTTGGCGCCGTAAAATCAGAATCAACCCACCATTTCTTTGGAAATGCCTGTACCAAGTCAGGGTCATTACGGTTTTCACAGTTTTCTGATTGTTGACTGATTTTGTCTGTTTATATACTTATGAATTTTGACTTTCCCTTTGGAAGATTGTTTGGAGTTCGGTAATTTTGTTATTACCCTTATTTTCAAATATTTTGACTTTGAGTGTACCTGATGAGGGTTATTCCAGAAACGCGCGGTGCTGGCTAATTAGATATATACGTTGATATTGCTGTCATATTCTTATTCCATATTATTTAAGAAAACAAACCAAATATGCTAATTGGCTACTGCTATGTTATTCCTTCATGTAGCATATAAAATCAATCCTATTATAATCAGTATGCCATCTGCTTATGACATAAAACTGCCAGAATAAAAGAAATAAATCAATCAAAATATACTGTTTCTTTTCTGTCATTATTTTTTATAATTAGTTTTAGGTTAGCTGCTTGATGATCACCGCAATTTATTTTGCATGGAAGGCAAAAATACATTTAAATCCGACACGTCCTCTGTATGCGTTGTGCATGTCATTCATACAGCGATTCCAGCTGCATCCCTTTTGAATTTTGAAAACTTGTACCCATCCACGACAAAACTAGATAAATGTCTGTACCTCGTGTTTACAATTTACCTCGCGCGCACTTTTTTGTGCGTCAAAATTTCCCTATTGTTATCCACATCCGCTAAACAGCTTTCACCATACTAAGATAAAAACTAAGAGTGATACATTTTGTAGCTACAGTTTTCATAGTAAATATATGTCTCATTCTCCCATTTTGTTTAATTGCAAATCTTAAATTTAAGAAATCATTGTAAAACTATGGCTTATATGCCACTTATATGTTCCGTTTGTCCTTGTCACAATGCCGTTATTATTTCATCGTTTATGACATGAAACCACATAACACGACGGGTGCTACTAATGGAGAAGAACATGAGATCACCAACGGTCTTTGTGGGATTCGTGTAGCTCAATCGTTAGTGTTGTGGACCATTGTTTGTCTGCTTGTAATTTTTTTTTCATCTTACCATTGTATATTCCGTGTTTCGTCGATTTACGAGGGCCCGAGTATCTCAGTGAGTTAGGTAGTTGGATTACCTGACAACTCATATAATCCTATCACCAATACGGCGTGGGTTTGCGCCAAGCTTTATAAATGACAAAAAAGGGTGCATTCGACTCGCAGCTGCAAGTGATAAAAGTTTACCAATTGCTTGCCCATGGTTCTTTCCGGGTACTACGACTTCTTCCACCACTAAAACTGGTCGCCATGATATAGTTGAAAGTGGCGTTAAACACCAAAATCAAATCAAATCATTAAATCGTCGATTAACGCATTGGAATTAAAAAAAAAGATCTTTAGGATTAATTATGACCGAAGAAGTCATTTACAATTCAGTCTATGATCGTATCATCGGGTCGGTAACTAGTGGAACAGGAACTGCTTACCCTTTCGGGGCACCTGAGTTCGCCCTTGGTTTTTGGTGGGGTTCGTGTACCCGCTTTTTAGGTTTTTAGGTGTATTATTTTGTAGATCTTCGTTTGTCCTTTTTCTTTTGGCAATAGTGTTAGCTGTCCTTCGATTTAGGGATTCTAATTACCCCTTTGGTATCTTCAAACTCTTCTTAGAGCATGTTCATGCTGTTTTAACACAAACTACGAAGTGTCCTATAATTTAATTATTGCATGGTAGAATAATGTTAATTTAAATTGGTTAATTGTCTTGAATTTGATATTCATGTCCGTAATGAGGAAATGACTAGACAAAACGTGATCGCGTGGTCATTATGTTCAAAGTTAATTGTGGATGTGGTTTTCATGTTTATTTTAGTTGCTGACATGGTCACCTTCTTATCATGATACGTGCAGCATTTCTACGTTTACTATCAGCTGCAAGTTCGAACATGTGATATTAAAAAAAAAACAGTTAGGTATCTCATGTAGTGGGCACGAAGCTTTTCTAGAATGAGTTTCATCAGATACATGTCCGCTCAAAGTCAAAAGGTTGGAAATCCAAAAATGTTTAATTCGTCGGGAGCAAGAAAACCAATTGGCGTAAACATAATTGTCGAAATCGTCTTAGGTCGTTTATGTCTATGAAGAGAGAACCGTAACTTATTTTAAAAATTAATTACATAAAGTATATGAAATTCCATTATTTCTAGGCTTCCAATCAACCACGGGTTTGGTACGACAAAAAGTAATTAATTCTAACCGATACATAATTATCAACAACAAAAGGTTACGTTTGCTAAATGTCTTTAATGCCCACCATTAACCTTTTAAATCATAATTAAATTGTAGTATTACGAGTATTTATAGATTTTTCAAAGTGAATTTCCATTCCATATTTTTGTAATTTTTTTTCGGTTTCGGAAAGACTAATTTGCTGTCACGTTTGCAATAAGAAAGAATTATAACCGCGAACTTACGGAAATTCAATACTTTTTATTTGCTGTTTCAGAACCCATAAAACAACAGTAACATATAAAGCTAATGTAGCGTAATGCTTACAAGATTTTAATTTAATTTAAACAAAGTAATGAAATAATCCAAACCTAAGATATAAAACCTAAAGATATTAAAAATACATTAAATCCTAGAGTATTTTCAAAATCGCAGAGTATTCGTTTTATTTCAATGTCTATATGCATTGTAGTAAAATGTGATTTTTTTAAAAAAGTACACAGCATCCAGCACACCGGATCATAGAAATAGCGAGATCAAGTTGCGTTCTCGTACTCGTAAGATTATGCAATCAGAATACTATATTATCGGAAATGACGTTCTGATTTATTGGTGGGGAAACCCTAGTACTCAGATGAAACCTCTGACCTGCTATACATAACTACAAACTTTGTAGCAATACACCTCTCCACAATTATAATGGTGATATCCACCGACATACTGTATAGATGTAATTCCAACCACCATACAATCGACACCACACGTGCACTCAGAGTCAAAAGATTAGAAATCCGAATAATTCCTCTGGGGCAAGACAACTAAATGCCCTAATCATGATAGCCAAAATCGCCTAATGTCGCCTATCGTCGCTGTTACGCTAAAACTGCGTAACTCGAGATATGATATTTTCGCATGACGAATTTTATGACCAATCGGAGTCCCACTTCTCCTCACATGATAAAATTTCCATTTGTGATTGATTAAAAGCTCCATTTGTGATTGGTTAAAAGCTCCAATATTGTCGAATACAGTGGAACATATCTAGCCAATTCTAAAACCACAAAAATATAATTTCCGCTAAAATTCGAGTTACGTGATTTTGGCATAAAGCGACGCTATGCAAAGGGCCTTAGTTTTAATCTCAATTACAAAAAGCATATGAAATTCCATTATTTCTAGGCTCCCAATCACCCCCATTTGGCTACCTCAAACAGTAATTGATTTTAACCAATACATAATTATAAACAACAAAAGGTTACGTTGGCTAATTGTCCTTAATGCCCACCATTAATCTTTTAAATCATAAGTAGGTTGTAGTATTACGGGTATTTATAGATTTTTTAAGTGAATTTCCATTCCATATCTTCGTAATCTTTGTTACGTTTCGGAAAGACTAATTTCCCGTCACATTTGCAATAAGAATAATTATAACCGCAGCCTTTACGGAAATTGAATATTTTTTTTTAAAGTTTTTGTCAGAACCCATAAAAGAACGATAACATATAAAGCTAATGTAGCGTAATGTATACAAGATTTTAATTCAATTTAATCAATGTAATGAATTAATTAAGACGTAAGATATAAAACCTAAATATATTAAAAAAAACATTAAATTCTAGAGTAGTTTCAATATCGCAGATAAAAGATTTGAAACGGTGTATTCGTTTTATTTCAAAGTATATATGCATGGTAGTAAAATGTGATAACAGTGTCCAGGACACAGTATCATAAAAATATCGAAATCGCGTTTCCTTCTCGTACTCTACGATTGTGCAACCGGAACGCTGTATCTACCGGATATGACGTTCTGATTTATTGGTGGGAAAACCCCTAGAGCTTGTGAAAAATCTCTGACCTGATATACTGATAACTTTGTCACAATACACCTCTCCACAATATTAACGGTGATATACACCGATACACAATATAGATAAAAGTTCAACCACCATACGATCGACATCAAGAAGGACCGTTTTTGTTTCCGATGACATCACCTACCAGTCGTTATTGTTTAAGAACTGACATGGTTTATTAGATATATTTATTTACTTGACATGTCGTAAACACTTCCCGGTCCTTTTCTCATTCATAACCTATCATCGGGTTTGTAACTCGATTAACATGACGGTACCACTAGTGGAACAGGAACTGCTTACCCTTCCGGAGCACCTGAGTTCATCCCCGGTTTATTGTGGGGTTCATGTTACTCGATCTTTAGTTTCATTTGTATGTTTTGTAGATCGTTGTTTGTCCTTTTGTACTTTTTCTGTTGGCTACTGTGTTGTCAGTTCTTCTTCGGTATACGAATCCTGATTACCCCTTTGGTATTTTCAAACTCTTCTTAACAATTTACACTTCCTAAAGAATGTAAGCATTGATCAAACTAATATCCATCTCCATATGACATAGCTAATTTTTCCAGATTTTTTGGCTCTTCAGTTACGGCCCTGTGGTTTTCTTGCTTCTAAAGACTTAAGGGGTAACCATAGACTACAGGGAGACAACTCTTTAAAATCAGTTAAACGTTTTGATCATATGATGTTTGTATGCAGATTTCAAGCATCTCGGTGATCAAAGGAGAGAAAAGCTGCTATGTGACTAGTGAACTTATAGCTCTGAGTCTGTTGGTTGGAATTTGTTAAAATTTTGATATTCATTACAGTGGATATATTCAAACACACTGCCCAAAAAATAAGAAAATTAAACGAGCAGATCAAATTTTACCTGAAATGTATGGTACCAACTTAAATCATTTGGCTTTACCAAATTGTTTAACTTTGAGCGTGCCTTTTGAAGGTCATACTAGAAACATACCGTGTGCATCAAATTAGATATCTATGTTTTTAATTGAAACATGCCTAAATCTCATTTGAAGTTAAAATATTCATCCTGTTGGCTGACGAATTTATGCATGTGTATATCACTTTAAATGGAAATAAATTGTTACCTGTATTATTTTACTTACAAGTTTACAAGTCAGAAATGCATTACCCTGATAATGATGCATGTTTAATCAAGGCATTATCTACATAATCGCATTAAATTTATTTTTTAACGACTAGAATTAAGTACAATAGACGATTTTACTGATACAAGACACGACTTTGCGTGCAGATAGTTATGCATAGTGATTTAACAAAATCACTATTAAAACTCTGAAGGATTCTGCAAAGTATTACATCGATTATCTCCGGAATTCTTTGTTTGATATAGATAATGGTTAGGTAAAATATAGTGTTATTGTGTCACGATATATATAGAATAACTGTTTGAAGGTCGAGACAGACATTATCACTAGTATTGGAGCAAGAACGAAGGGACGAGCTTTGATACTAATGATGATATATGCAGTGATCTTCACAACTGACGTTACTGTTTTTATTAATAACGTTATACTGAGTTTGACCGATAATGTTCAGAATCAGAGTTGCTACTAACAATAACACCATGGGGAGAACAAATTGATTATATATTCAATATCTTAAATCAGACTAGCACGGCGACATTTGTGAAACATGTTAGGTTGAGAGAAGGGGATATTTGGGCAAATAAAACTAGTTTAACTGCCTCAATTTATGACTGAAGTGTTTGTTGTGCCGAGCTAGGAAATTGAGTGGTTATGTATTTGTATGTTAGGGGTGTTGATTTCGTTTCTGTTTCTCTGATTTTGCGATTATATTTTGGAACTGTTCTGACGATGTTGCAATTTTCTGCTTTTCATTTAATTTTTTGATTCTTACACTGGATAATCTTTACATTGGTCTGGTTTTTTTTGTGTTTTACGACGAAGCAAGGAAGTAGCAATTTAACAAATTGTTTTGTTTAATCTAACTGATACAAGTAATCAAAGATATATATTTCAAATTGGTATATTGCAATTTTTTCTGTGTCTTTTTTTCTACCTTATTTGAACAAAAGTATGGAAATACCTTGTAGGCAGTTTTAACTTTGAGAACTTAATATATAATAGAAAATGACATAATATATATATATATAATAATCAATTTAATGAACAATCGATAGCCTTGTTGTTAATTGTAGTATGAATTAGGATTAATTTTGCAAGTCATTATATTCTTTGATTTATTATATCAACACAATTTAGTTATTTTACGCTATTTGATGAATTATCTAATTGGTAAAATAAAATCATGTATATATATATATATATATTAGTTTGTTTTACTGTAACGCTCATGGTCAACACGTTTGGAGGACCCGGGTGGCTCAATGAGTTAGGTAGTTGGATTACCTAACAACTCGTACAAGCCTATCACCAATACGGCGTGGGTTCGCGGCCGGCTGTGTGTAAATTACAAATAGGGTGCACTCGACTTGCAACTAACTGCAAGTGATAAAGTTTAACAGTTGCTTGCCCATGGTCGGTGGTTCTCTCCGGGTACTCCGGCTTCTTCCACCACTAAAATTGGTCGCCATGACATAACTGAATTATTGCTGAAATTGGCGTTAAAAAAAACAAAAACAAACAAATCAAAAAGTTTGGAATGCCAAATAATTTAAAAGGATGTGGGATCCAGTAAACTAAGCGGGATAACCAAAATCGGCTATGGTTACCTATGCATCAGAATGTGCTTTATCGGAAGGGGGCCTGCAAATTGTAACTCTTGACTAATATTACACGGCAGTAACTATGTAAAATTCGATTTGTTGTCCTAACACAATATTTCATTTGTCTTATTTGAGAGATGATCTTACATGTGTTATCCGAGAGGAGATGCAAATTGTAGCTCTTGACTCATATTATACAGTTCTGATCAATATACAAATTAGGAAGCTGTGTTTATGTTGCCGTTTAAGAAATTCGATATCCTTAGCAGTAATTATGTGAAATGAGTTTGTTAAATTGGCTAGATAGGTCACATGATGATATTCTATTTTTGTTGTCTCATCGATATTGCTAACTTTCTAAGATTTCCATCGCTTGTAACCAGCGTAACACGGTTTAATGGCAACATGTACTTTTCGATTAGAGTATAACTTAATTACGGACAAATTTAAGAACACGTTCATGCTGTTTTAACACAAAACACGAAGAGTCATACAAGTTTATTATAGCATGGTTAAAATAAAAACGTAGATATCTAGTTTGGTGCGTACAACACGTTTCTGGAGTAACCTTCATGGGGTACGCTAAAATCAAAAGATTTGGAATGTTCATTTAAATTGAATAATTGTCTTGAATTTGATATTCACGTTACTGAGGAGGAAATGATTAGACCAAACGTGTTCGCGTGGTCATTATTTTAATAATTAATTGTGGATGTGTTTTTCTTGTTTATTTTTGCCGCTGACCTGGTCACCTTCTTAACATGACACGACAACTTCTTACTAAGATAATTATTGTCTTTCTATAAGTAGTTGAGAACATGATTAGTTTGTGTGTCTATAATACAATTATATAACTTCTTATTTCAAAACTGAAGCGCAATTCGAGATAATAAAAACGTATATATCTAATTTAGTGCTTGAATAATTTGAATAGTTTACTCATTTAGTTTTTTTGGTGTTGTCCTATTAAGTTTCTTTACGTGTGGAGATGTCAGTTACTATGTCCGCATAAAACAATGTTCGATTGTCTTTACCTCCAATTTTTTGTTATCGGATTCATGTCTTATTTACATTATTTGTGTGTAAGTTTGCGCATAGTAGTATGTTATTTGTTTTGTTTGTCTTCGTGCTGTGTCTTGTGTACTCAATGTTGCCAGTTTTCTGCATTGTCCATTTGTAAATTGCCCTTTCGGTGTTCTCTATCGTTTACTGTCACCATGTATGCTCATAGTCAAGGTATTGGAAAGCCAAATTAGAGGGCCTCAGCATGGTAGCAAAACTCGGCGGAAGTTACTTATGGCTGATGGAGACTTACCGTAGTTTTAATAACCTACTATATTGAGGAACTGTTATTAATGTGTGTTTATTACATAAGGCATATTTCAATTTGAAATAGACAATATTTGAGACTAGTTCTGCTTCGTAATTAATCCCAAAGAAGACAAAAAATATGATATGCACAATTTTGATCAGGAAGCATAAAGTGATTTATAGATTTAGACGTAATATAAATGAATAGTATCCTTTATCTTATCTACAAACCATATATATACCAGTAACATCACGGTGCCACTAGTGGAGCAGGAACTGACCATCCTTCCGGAGCACCCGGATATACACCCGGTTTAGTGGGGTTCATGTTGTTCGATCTCAGTGCTTTTTCGTTTGGCCATTGCGTTGTGTGACCTTCGATGTACGGATTTTGATTAACCCTTTGGTATTCTCCAACTCTTCTATAAATGTCAAATCGTTTATCAGATGAGAGTATTGCAAATATGCAAGTTTGTATATTTTGATCATTGCTATTATTATACCTCACATAATAAAGAATCAATTCTATTGGTTAAAAGATAATCACATGACATAAAATAATCTGGATATTTTTGCTTCTAATCGCCGCCAACGGTGAATAACCTCAAGAATTATACACGTCCATTGAATAACCCTATTATTCAACGGTGTAAAAACATGGCATAATACTTTAACAATTCAAATATTAAACAGTATATTTCAACTGTTTGTTCGGTATAATAAAACAGTTACGGCCCTATGAATCGGTGAATATCCAAAATTGTCAACCCCACTAGGGTTATTTCCCTCGGGCTAAAGCCCTCGGGGAAATAACCCTAGTGGGGTTGACAAATTTGGATATTCACCTCTTCCGAGGGCCGTAATTGTATATTATTCAACTATTTATCTCCTTTTTTATAGCTAATGTGTGATTATCACATGATTATTGACAATAATTATTTACAACATAATTATTATTAATCTTCAAAGATGCATCTGATTATTGCAAATATTAAATTATTTATGCCATTATTATTGCGCATGTCAAATTCTTAAACCTAGTCATTGCTAATATTAAATAATTTATTTCGTTATTATTGCGAATACCCAATTATTTAACCTGATTACTGCACATATTTAATTATTTATGTCATGATTATTGCACATGTCAAATTGTTTAACCTGGTCATTGCTAACATTAAATTATTTATTTCGTTAGTATTGTTATTATTGTTAATAAGCTATTTTTTATCCGGCGCACGAGTATTGCTAATACATGTATCAATTGCTTTTTCATCTAATTATTGCAAAAGTAATTATTCTTTTTAATGCCAATATCTAATCATCTCAAGGCCAAGCTCTTCTAATATTAGTTAAAACACTGTCTTAGGACAAAATCATATAATTCAAATTCAATTTTAACCATATACCCTCTCTGATGGACTCATTTCCCGTCCTTTTTCTTGGCACTTACCGGTTTTTATATTTTGAGACTAAATAATGGACGGACTATTATGCGCTGCCAATCAAACGCTTGTCTATCTTCGTTGTAGGAGGAAATGCACTATTATTTGAATAAATATGTGAACGTCCTGTAATATTGCAGTGTAACATTACGACTGTTGATTGACAATTTTGATTGTACACGAATGGAAAACATCGCCAATCGCAATATGAAACAAATACCATATTTCTTGAAAATTAAAATTAACATCTATGTACAATGTAAGTAATAAAAACACAGAAAGCGAATGCAGTGCGCATGACACGTTCAATAACAATAACCTTCATCAAGTATGCTCATCATAGTCAGATAAATTAAAATCTTGGGGAGAAATTCAACAAAAGGGCCAAAACAGGACCGACAAACTCGGCTACAATTACCTATGCTTAAGAGAGATATACTAGTACATTAGTTTTAATGAATTACATAGTTGAGGTTACGCAACTTGTCGCTGTTAAAACGCTTAGTCTATTTATATGCTGATAGTAATTGCGTTTTGTGCATTATGATGTAGTTGGTTACCATGAACACGTTAAAAGCATTAAAAAGTTACGATTTTCTGTGAGACTTTGGGGTTTTTAAAATAGCTTTTTAATATTGACGGGAATTTATATACATGTACCGATAGCATATTACTATCAAAAAGTAGATATTGAATTTAGTGCGCACAGTCTCGTTCTGTGATAATCTTCATCGGAATAAGCTCGTATTCAAAAGATTGTAAATCCATATAATTCTATAAAGAGAAAAATAAAATACTATACTATCGTAACAGTTACAAAATACAATAACCAAAAATCGTGTAAACAGAGACAAACTCGATACACTTTATCACTTTACCACTTTACCATACACCACAGGGAGATAACTCTTTAAAATCAGTTGAACGTTTTGATCATATGATGTTTGTATGCAGATTTCAAGCATCTCTGTGATCAAAACCACAGAGAGAAAAGCTGCTATGTGGCTAGTGAATTTATAGTTCTGAGTCTGTTCGTTGGAATTTGTTAAAATTTTGATATGTATTACAGTGGATATTTTCAAACACACTGCCAAAAAAAATAAGAAAATTAAACGAACAGATCAAATTTCACCTGAAGTGTATGGTACATGTACCACCTTAATGCACATTCGTGACCACCCACTTTCCTGCCTTTTTACAGACACTTCAATAAAAAGTGGCTGGATTTTATTGTGTATTTATCATCTACACATGTTTTATATCTTTGATGTAAGTGCCTTGTATATTCAGAAAAAGTGTTTAAGTAATATAAAATGATTGCTAGCGATTTTTAATGACTAAGACACCTTCGATGGCCATTATATATATATATAATAAGATCAAACGTAAAACCGGTCTTAACTCGCTAGGCGGTGATGACAGCTTTATTAATTGAGAAAATTTTGCAAGTTCTAGACAAAATTAAAGTTACATCGAGTATATGTCCCAACGGAGAGTGCAAATCTTGCTACCAAACGATCGTGACAGGACGGCCTTCTTTGACAAATGAGATTATAGTTACCCAAATGATCAGAATATTCCCACTATCAGAAATGTACATTACAACAGTAAACATAATAACGTAACACAATGTAAAATCCCATGATGCTTGATGTTCCGAATGGATTGCCTT
>MJUT01058894.1:1061166-1078045 GCA_002080005.1 Gigantidas platifrons | reverse complement strand
TAGATGAACTTTTTCGTTTTTGATCCGTTCAGAGTGGTGTCAGGAAGGGTTATTCGACAATTGATAATATTTTTGTTCTATATGCCTTTTTTGAATTGTTAAAATTAATAATGAAAAAGTTATTTGTTACATTTGTGGACTTTGAAAAAGCATTTGATAAGGTATGGTGGGATGGTTTATGGTGTAAATTACTTTTAAATAATATAAATGGGAAGATATATAAAGTTATTTATAATATCTATCAGAGTATAAAATCTAGAATTGTATATAATAACGCAGTGTCAGATTTTTTCGATTGTAATAATGGTGTACCCCTTTCCTTTTTTCGATGTATTTAAATGATTTGGAACAGTTTTTAAACGATAGAAATGTCAACGGTCTAACATCTATTACTGAGGATTTTGAAAGTGAACTAGATGTATATTTACAACTTTTTGTACTTTTATATGTCGACGTACTGTTATTATGTCAGAATCAAAAGAAAATATGCAAAACCAGTTAAATGTTTTTAATGATTTTTGCAAAAAATGGAAACTCAAAGTTAACGCTGAAAAGTCGAAAGTTCTTGTGTTTAGTAATGGTAGATTACCTGCAAATTTAAAATTTACTTACAACAACAGAGACTTGGAAATAGTTCAAAATTTTTCTTATCTTGGTATAACATTTTCTAAGTCTAGATCATTCAACGCAGCAAAAAAAAGATCTTGTAAATAAAGGTACGAAAGCTATGTATGAAGTATTGAAGAAAGGTAGACTTCATAATTTGTCAATATAATGTCAACTGGATATTTTCGATAAAACAGTAAAACCTATACTATTATATGGCTGCGAAACTTTGGGCTTTGGGAAAAACGACATTATTGAGAGAGTTCATCTAAAATTTTGTAAGCTACTTTTGCATGTAAAAACAACCACACCAAATTTTATGGTCTATGGGGAATTGGGTCGATATCCAATTGACATTGACATTAAGGTTCGTATGATTTCATATTGGTCAAAACTCATTTTAGGAAATCAGTCAAAAATTTCATCATTATCATACAAACTATGTACATAAAAGATTTTCAAAATAAAAATTTTACATGTGCTTAGTTAAATAAAATTCGTTGTATTTTGAATGATTGTGGTATGTCATATATTTGGAACATGCAGATTTGTATTTCTGATAAATGGTTGAAATTAGTAGTTAAAAATAATTTAGTGGATCAATTTAAACAAACATGGACATCAATGATTGAAAATTCACCAAAAGGGGATAATTATAAGTTATTTAAGCATGATTTAAAATTTGAAGATTATTTGGATGTATTAGATGATAAGTGAAAATTCTTACTTGTTAAATTTAGGACTTCAATCCATAGGCTACCGATAGAAGTTGGGCGTTGGCGTAATATGAAAAGGGAAAATCGGATTCATAACCTGTGCAACGGAAGATACTTAGGTGATGAATTTCACTATCTATTTGAATGTCCATCTTTGTCAAATGAACGTAAGAAGTATTTTGAACAACACTTCATAAATAGACCAAATAAGTTTTGCAATCTGATGAATTCAAAATCAGTCAGCGTTTTATGTAATATGTGTAAATATATCAAAATTGTAAATATGAGGGTATGTCCTCCAGGTTGATCCACCTTCTATTTTCCTTTAAATCTATTATGTGTTATATTGTTGTTATCTCTGTACCTTTGTAAAATTGGCTATGAGAAATAAAGATATATATAACTCGATGAACTTTTTTGTATAACCAGTATAAACAATATGGCGGCCGCCGACATAGAAAACTACGATAGTGTCCGATTGAAAGCAATCCTGAAAATTAGCTTAATAATCAAAATAGGGAAAAGATTCACGTGGAAGAATTATAAGTATTAAACGGTTCTTTTCAGGAGTTCATGCATGTGTAAGCGGTGCTGATGCAATCACAAAATGAATAAACGTCCTTGAACTCCTGAAAAGAAGCGTGTAATGCTATAGTAAGCTCTATTTTAACGTTGTATTATATATTTTTCTTTCTAATTTTGTTCTGAGATAGTGGTGTTTTTTTTTCCCATTTTTTCGATAAAAATTAATATATTTGAACACGAATTAAGACATTTATTATTTCAACTTCCTTTACGTCAAAAGATTTATATAGTCCTTAAAGAAATGTTATGTTTCATTATAGTTCAAAATCAATTTACTGTTATCTTGGTAATTCGTGGCAGCTGGTACTGTCTCCTTTAGTTAATTCACCTGTTTAAATTTAATTATTTTGACGTGTTTATTTTGCAAAAGTACACATGAATTTAATAAAGACTTAGATGTTTATTTTAGTCTGCACGACACACTTTTGGAAAAACAACTTTATCAGATATGACTGTTAGGGTCACATAATATTTGCTCATTTCCTGAAAATGTCCATATACATTAATAAAAGTCTTTTATGCAACTATGGACATATTTTTTTGGTAAATATGAGGTATTGTATTTATGGGAATTTTAAATTTCTAATTGATTTGATTTTATAAAACCTTTTTGTGTTTGAGATAATCAGGTTAAATAGAGGAAAAATAGTATGAAACATGTCATCATGAATATGACTGGTGCCCGATTAAAGCCTTAAATATATACCAGTTGCTTCGCGCCATTTAAAAGTCGTAGAGAATTATGAGGATAAACGAATACTGGTTTTACACTTGCATATACAAAAAAATGTAGTTGAAAACTACTTCTTGAAAACCAGATCGGTACATGTAGTTGAAAACTACTTCTTGAAAACCAGATCGGTATTACTTTATTGAAATGAAAAATACTCCACACACTGTTGTACACTTCTGCAAATAAACAGAACAAATTGCACAGTATTAAATAAGATCGATAATTTCAATAATAATTATTCCCAATAAACCATTGCTCCGGAATCAATTCCTACTCCACGAGTATCAACCGTCATGTTTGTTGGTCGACTCTCGTCAAAGACAAAAATATGATACAGATTTGTGTCATACAGTTTGCCATTGACTTACGAATGGTCAGTCGTAATCTACTGGTTCCGATACTAACGAAACCGTAATGAAATAATATTGAAATAAGCACAACTTTATATGCATTCCTGAAGCCCATAAATCTAATCCGAAGTGTAAGCCTTATCTTGAGAATATTGTGATAGCATTATATGCATATTATTTTATACTTTGATGGTAATGCGTTACTAATTCACTCTTTGATTTCTGCCTTGTAGGTATATAACGCATATATTACATATTGCTTGCCGAGACTATTCATGGCATTTTTAAATTAATTTAATGTCTAGGAAAAGTGCATAGCACTTTTGGTGATCAATATCTTGCATGTCTGATAAACGATATCTTTTTCAGTAAATACCTAGTGCATGTCAATGTATTTCTGACTTGTATGTTAAGGGGAAATATTTGTCGGTACTAACCGACCCTGTGGTTGCTAAAGAGACCAGATATAGCCATTCATCAATATAGCAGCTTATCGGAATAAATTATAACAACCTTTCTTAGTGATTTCAGAAGTCTTTGTCTTCGCAATTAAAGAAGCCGACGGCATGTCGAAATATGACCTACTGATATACATGTTTGTATTATAGAAAGCCCCATCCATCGTTATATTGAAGTGGACAAATTACGACCCAATCATATATTCTAAAGCTAAACAAGTCCATGTTTTCCATTCCTGCAGCAAGTCTATATATATAGGAAGTGACCTTTATGTACTTCACATATAAGTATAATGCCAAAACTATATATACAGTTTAATCTACAATATTGTAATGCAATGAGTTACATGTTTCAGTTCAGTAATATATGATGGTAAGAATAAAATAAAGCGATACACGCCGTTGAAATTATATTTTCAAGGTGCAACTGGGAATTGACGCATGTGGGAAGTTTACATGTAATACTAGTAATTCTTTTTTTAGACATAAATGGAGAGGTTTGGGTCCATGAAACTGGTTTAATCTCACTTCTTTATCAAGCCAGGAAAGGGAGCCAGCAAATATATGTGTGTTAGGGGTGTCAATTTTTTGTCTCCTTTTCTACGATTTCCCTATTATTAAATGTTGTATTTGTTCCGACTTTGTGGTATCGTGTTTTTCATTTTATATATGTATTCATGTATTTAACCAAGTATACTGAACTTGTGTAGCAATAACATGAATAAAACCAAACCAAATAACTATCACACTGTCTGAACAGTTCCCAGATCTAATACAGAAATCGGAGAAAGAGAGGCACAACCGATACCTCTGACGTACATATGTACATTACTACCCACTTTTCTGTCTGTATAATACCACTTCAATAAAGTGCCGGGGTTAGAATAGTTTAATGGATCCAAACTTTCATCCTCTTGCAAGCGTTTTCCACATGGGGGAAATTATCAACTCTCACAAATGACTGCATGATCATCAGTGTTGGAAAGCATTTTGAATATTATGCATAATATATTAAGTCGTCTTAATACACATAAGTTGTCTTAAAAGAAAGCCGAAGGCCTTTGCCATCATTTAGATATTAGATAGTACACAAGCCCATATTTCGTCATCTGTACACATGTCATAGTGACCGAATTCTCTTGATACCGGTATATAAGTGCAACATATATATTCGCATTGTAAATAACTGAGAATACTTACTTTATATGATCGATTCTTGTCTAGTAACGATTATGACATAACTCCTGAAAGGCTGAGATCTAGGCGCCATATAAATATTATTTTTATCATCGTTGAAACCCCCAAGATAATTTGATTTTGATTATATCAGCTTTATAACAAAATTGACAAAATGTAGTTATTACGTACAGTTTTATATGGTCACTTCATCATGGTCATTTAAACGATATTTTGTCTTTCTTCCAGACGCGCTGAAGCCTCCAAAGAGCTTAACTGTGCTGGTAGTTGGGAATAAAGCGACCATCCGTTGGCTTATCGATGAAACATCAGAAACAATAAGTCATTTCCAAATCACATATGAGATTATTACTTCATCCGGGAACTTTGTGCTACAGCTAAAAAGAAATATTGATGGGATAAAAAGGAGTTTCACAATTCGTGGATTAATTCCGCTGTCAACGTACAAACTATTCATGGTTACCATAGGATCTAGTGATGTCAGTAATGCAAGTGCAACGTTAGAATTTACAACAGATTTACCAGGTTTGCATTATATACAAATAGTAAATGTTATTCTTGTGTTTTCATAGACCCCTATGGTGCCCATTGGTATATAAATAGAACCTAGTTTACATCTCTCCGGGTACCCCTTCTTCTTCCACCACTAAAACTGGTAGCTGAAATATTGCTGAAAGTGGCGTTAAACACCAAAAATTAAATCAATCTTCGATTTACATCTTCTGATTACCCCTCTAGTACATTTTGCATCTTCAAACGTTTCTTCGGAGTTCGGTAATTTTGTTATTACCTTTATTTACACAGAGGGATACAGATGTTGCTGGTTCCATACATATATAATATGTGTGTTTCCAAGCCAGCACCAATATTTTCATAGGCGTCTATCGTTGTAATTTCTGTGATCAAAAATTTCAAATGACATAGGAGTGGTTATTTATATTGCAGGCTATTATAGCTGAATGTTTTATTTCCAATAATTGTAAGAAAGTATTGATCATTATTTCACTGTCATGATGCATATACAATACAATAATAAAATAGCATTATGTCAGATACAAACATTACAAAACTGTCTGTACGGTTTAGACATGATAAATAAAATCAGAGATATTACTTACCTCCACTAGCCTTAAAGTACGATTAAGAAGGTTCTTCCTGTTCAACGAATTTACATGATCAACTCAGTTAAATTTGAACAATTCAGTTTAGTTGGTTGTGCATGATGTTTGTAAACATTTGTGGCTTTATGGCAATGTAATTGAGAGTGTATATTGGATATTCCGCTCTGACATTAAACATAGCTCAACTCAACTCACCAGAAATAATATATCGTCATGAATATGCTTGCATCATGCAATTCCAATAACGATAACTGCGTGTTTTCACTGTTTCGTTTAAATAACAAAATATATTAGCATATTGCATATTTTGACCATGTAAAGAACATGCATTTGAGTTAACAACAGATGGTTTCGAACATTTAATATGCTTGTGAAATGTTATTTACACAAATTATCGATTCATGAGATAATAAACGAAAGTTTGGCAAGAACTCAGAATTGTTATTAAAATATATATATTGGCACGAAAATTATACTAAATTGCAACATAAGGATATTTTGTTTCGTGTGACGTAAAACGTATAAGCTACGTTATGACGTATTATAAAGTAATATGTATTACAGTCATTGGCACGCCGACACTGTAATCAAATAGATTTGTAACAAAATGCCATAGTTTTTAATCACACATCACATCCTAAGTATACTATAAAACGTAAATACATAAGTTGTCTTAACGAGTTATACGCGTTACACTATTACTATCATGTGAGCGATATTGATCAATCTAATTTCTGCTTATTCACGTTTTTCTAATGTTTTTTTTTATGTATTTTTCTTTTGTTTCGTTGTTGATGGCGTGCATGGGCATACCGGGAGAAAACATTCATCAATGACGTCATAATTTTTAAATATAGCACGACCTCCAATTCAAACAAAGATAACGTTGAACCCTACATGTTTTCATATTTGATTATTCATTAATATATATTTAGCTAATGAACCAGCTGTCTAAGCCAAAAATAACCACGCTATCACTCTAGTACCTGTTTCGCAGCTTAATGAAGATAATGTTTGCGCAGACAATGACTATTTATACTTTATCTGTTTTCTTAGAATCACAAGATTCAGCCAACTGCGCATTATACAAGAAAATAAAATAAGCACAAATATGTCAATGACAATATTATAGTTTGATTTATTACTGTTATGTTTAACTTCTATTAAAAACAAAGTTGCCATTTTTTCTGGATTGTCCTTTTTTGATTGTCCCTTCCATATTCTCTAACTTTTATTTAGTGATGAACTTTTCAGTTTCAATGTTTTTATTATTGATATTTATATCTCAGTCACAAAATATACCACATGACAGCTATGCAATTTACACTCTTTCCTTGACTGGTTCGTGAGGTGAACTATACCACAGAAATTAGACAACACATGTTTAAAGTACGATTCACAACTTTGTTCTTTACAACGCATTATGGATTTATTTGATCAGGACATTTCAGTTAGTTGTAGCCTTGATGGCTTGATGTAAATTTCCCGCTGACGAATGTATCTATTTGGCATTGAGCCTGATTGAAATTGATATAAATTAAACGGAATGTAGCATACTGATGTACATCATTTGATATGTTGACTTGTTAAACGTCCAGTATTGAAAGGGGGATATAATTTATGAAAAGAAAGTTTCAACAGTGATGGTCATCAATTCCACTAATATCAAAAAAAGTGAAAAATTACTTCTGATGTTAAGAGAGCACAAAAAGACGACGACATATGACGATGGAAACCCAGGCAAAACAATGTGGCGGGGTTCTACCTGTATGTAGGAAAGATTGTACGATCATGATAGAAGATCATAACACTTATTGATGTTCTGAACAGCAGGATGAAATGTGAATCAATACAACTGAATGAAGCATCTAGTTTTACAAATACCGTCATCAATGTTAATAGGTACTCTCTACTCACTGGATTTAGTACTGCGTTGATTACTATTTTACCTATTTTGTTCTTGTATTGTTATAAATAATGTTATAGTGACAGCCGGAACCTTTGAACCGTAATGAAAGCGGGAGGTTTGGCGCCTTAAAATCGGATTCAACCCACCATTTCTTTAGAAATGCCTGTACTAAGTCAGGGTCATTACGGTTTTCACAGTTTTCCGGTTGTTGACACTGATTTTGTCTGTTTATATACTTATGAGTTTTGACTTTCCCTTTGGAAGATTGTTCGGAGTTCGGTAATTTTGTTATTACCCTTATTCATTAATCTTTGCATCCATGTCAAACTGCTTACCCTTCCCGAACCACCGGGTACACCTCTGGTTATTAGAGTTGTGTTGCTCATCCTTTTGATTTTCTGTGATTTTGTTCCCTTTTTTTGTCCACCCTGTGTTCTGTGTACTCTATATTGTCAGTGTCTGTGAATTGTCCATTCTTTATTGCCCCTTTCGGTTTTCTCTAACGTTTTTTTTGTTTTTTTTTCAGAAAAATAAATGTGAAATTGAGATTTAATATTTCATCAAGGTTGTGATTCATAATATATAGTCCGATCCTATGGTACCGTTGGTTCTATGATACCGTGTATCCATGTAGCCATAAGACCCCGGTATGCAATTTCAATAATGAAAAATGAAATTCTCGTTCCTCGTGTGGAATTTAAATAATAAGTCTTCGTCTTGTTTGTCCTACGTTGCCGGTTTCTTAGGATTGCCAATTTGATTACCCTTCGGTGTTCTCTAACATTTATTTATTTGTTTTCAGCATGTCTAGAACATGCTATTGCTTTCATTATATGCTCACAGCTGATGGTTTTGGACATTTAATATGCTTGTAAAGTGTAGTTTATCACCGCTTATCTATGTACGATATGATCAACGAAAGTTTGGAAAGAAACCAGAATTGTTATTAAAACAAATATGTTGGCATTAATATTTGCCAAATTGTGACGTAGGGGGATTCTACTTGCTGTGACGTGGTGCGAGATGTCTAGATTGTGACGTATAATGCATTATTAGTCATTACATTTATAGGTTCTTCGTGAGGTTAAACAAATACCTTGCAAACTAAATGTTATGGAATTATACCAAGACATCACATATACAATAAACCGAAAGCAACATTTTTCTTTTACGATTAATACAGGTGGTTATAGCCACAGTCAACAATATTTCAGTTATATCGTGGTTTTATTGGTATAGGAAACCGGTGAAAATGATTGGCCTGTCGCAAGTCACTGACAAACGTCAGTAAATAATGTTGTATCGAGTACATTTCACCATACGCGAACTTCGACTTCACACCTTTATTGGTAATACAAGTTACATTATATCTGTCATAGGAGTGATATTAGTGAATCTAATTCATGTTTGTTTAAGTAGCGTTTCCATCAGCATGTTTCTGTTTGTCTTAATCTTAATTATGCAGTAAAATGCAACATCGGTAAATGATAAATGTTCAAAGAATGGTATCGCTATGTTAGTTTCGGAGTGATGTTTTCTATGTAATATTTACACCATGATTTTCCTATGTTAAACGGTAATAAAACTACAGCCAAGATTTACAGTGTGTAATATATCGTGTCTGTGTGTACTATTTTATAGTTCTTAGATGTTGCTTACATTCTGGTAAATAAACCATAAAAAGATTAAAGGAAAAGTATGCATTTATGTTACAAGTTAGTTTATCCATGAAGCATAGTTGATTTGCGTTCATTTAGCGACGGTCTCTTAAAAAACACCATATACATGGACAGGCATGTCGGTTCGGTCGATATAACTTTTTTGAATACATACTTAACAAATGTACAGTATCTCTATTATTTAAAGATATCTAGTGTTTAAGTTGAAGATATTAAATTATTTTTAAGGTCGCCATCATGACTTTGTTAATGATTACGGAAATTAAGTGCCACACATATTTGCAGGAGAGTCTGATTTCATCTCCTGTATTTAGTGGGATTCATGTTATCCAATCGTTAGTTTTCTGTGTAGTGTTTTGCACATCATTGTTTGTCTTTTTCACCTTTTTGTTCTGGTAATTGTATTGTCTGACCTCCCTTCCAGTTCCGGCTTCTCAATACCGCTTTATTATCTTTAAGCGTTCCTTTGATAACAGACATGACCTTTGCAGAGAACATTTTGAAAATAATATGTTTTAGATGAAACGAATCTCTCAATTATAAACACATATGTTGTACATAATTACAAACCTTTACGAAATATTAACTTTTATATGACAGATTTATAGCCATAAAATACTATTATTTGCCGCACGTCCACAATTATCTCTATGTGGTTGTCAAGTTTTAATACCAATATAAAGGCAGCTTATTCTTCGTTCTGCAACAAAGGGATATTTTTGTTATATTAATACTTAATTGGTTCGATCCAATACCGATCTATATAGAGGTTTTAGGCTATATTTACAATATTTTAATACGTGCACCCGACGGAACACTAGCAACATGAAGGACCAGAAGCGATCATGTGCCGATTTGTAAATAGTTGAGAATGATTTGATAATAAAAAAAAAAACAATGACCAAGCATAACGCATTTTATGTTTCCAAATACAGATGACAAATTCTCCTTCAGATTACAATTCAGTTTATCTCTGCTATTAGCGTTAATCATATCGCAGAGTGTATTTATTGCAATACAATCTACATCTTGAAACTAATAAATTATTTTTGTTGCGCTACTTTATTGCTTGTTAAATATACTTAATACTAAAATTATCAACAAAAACAAAAGCAAAAAACAAAACAAAACAAAACAAACACAACAACACACACGCACACAAACCACAAACAAATCAAACAAAAACGGAATGCAAAAAAAAACAAACATCCAAGCACAATACAAAAATATACCACACTCTCAGAACAGAAATATCGAAGAAACAGAAACTAAATTGATACCCCTAAAGATTTATAAAGACATTAATAAAATAGTTATTTTTCATTGTGTTGCGTTAAGTGAATTATCACATAAAATAAATATCTGATAATCTGAATTGTAATGCATGTACAGAGACGTGCAATGGATTTTATCAATACATTATTCCAAAGTCAATTCTTGTTCGATTTTGATAAAATATGTACAAACAACATGGGAACGTATGTAGTTTTCTGTCAATGTTAAATATTCACAATTTGAATAAAAACCTGAATTATTTGTCTTCCAAACTCTATCATTGTATTTTACTTTTGTCATTCAAAATTTAGTTTTGTGTTTCACTCGTGAACTCTTAAAATTCTTAGATTACAAAAGTTTCCTGAAATTATAGTATAAAACTACATGGTGATAAAACTGTCATCAAAATCGAACAAGAAGTAACTTTGGAATAATGTTTTGAAAATATGTGGTTTTATATGAAATATAGAGAAAAACAAAAACAAAATTACAGTGACCGAATACTTTTTGCATGTCTCTGTATATAAACAGATGTTTAAGACTGCTGATTAAAAATTGACAACTTTAATATCACGATAGTAATCAAAGTTATGTTTTTCAACTCAGATATCTGCGTCATAATGGTTATATTGTTGACGCACCACAGAGCATACAGCTTCTTTTGTTTGCACGTCGTATCATTGAGTACATAAAAGATAGTTATATTTTTACAGTTTATTTACACTTTGCCATATGTTTTATAACTCTTCTGAAGAACATTTATTATACAGGTACTGCATGTATGTTTCTTTAAGATAAGTGTTACATTTCAACGGTATTAACAAGCAAAATATGAAATATGATTTGTATTATTGTATTTACCTTTTTCATGGAATTCATCTGTTAACAAATTAGGAATTCCCTTCTAGGAAAGTTTCACCTCCGGTTATTAGTGGGGTTCATGTTACCCGTTCTTTAGCTTAATGTGTATGTCTTGTACATCGTTGTTCGTCCTTTTCTCCTTTTTCATTTGGCCATTGTGTTGTCTGTCTTTCTTCGATTTGCGGATTCTGATTACCTCCCTTTGGTATCTTCAAACTCTTCTTAATAAATTTAGAATTGGCTTTCAGGAAAGTTTCATTCATATTTCTGGTAATTATAATCTAATCGACTATTTATTTTCTGAATTTTGTCAGAAAATGGAAATTAATCATGTTCCGCATTTTGAAGTTTTATTTTTGTATGTTTACCTCGTTACAGTCAGAATAGAACGCTAATGTTGGGATAATTGCTCATTGCACTGAAAACATAGGTTTTCAAATCTTCTCATTTGTATTCAAAATGTGATACCTACTATGTATGGTGAATACCAAGTAAAATATTTAACCTTATTGTTGAATCTATGTGAAAGAAATATTTGAAGATTAAAAGGGTAATCAGAAGCCATAAATCAACGGACAGACGATACAATTGTCAAAAAAAGACAAAAGGACAAACAATGATCTATACAACAGTACAGAGAATACTAAAGATCAAGCAACACGATGCCAAAAAAAACCGGCCAAATAACCAAAGGAACAACAAAAAACTTTCACAAAATCGAAAATGAGATCACATGTTCTGGAAGGGTTCCTTCCATTGTCTTCGATCGTTCTGGGGGTATAAGCACCTTTTTTTCTATTATTGGCCATTTGAAAGTAGATATCTAGTTTAGTGCATCCGGTGCGTTTCTGGGATAGCATTTATCAGTCAAAAAATTGGAATGTGATATAGTTTAAAAATCTTTAAGAGCAATAAACCTAAAGGTTCTCAACAGGATAGCCAAACCGAGTAAGATCACCTGGGATACTACTACTCACAGGAAGACAATTTATCATAGTGAAACAAAAGTATCAACCTTTACGGCAAATATTGGAACAAAACGGTGTCTCGTTTGCAATATCGTGTTGCCTGTATAAACAAGGAAACATTTAAGAGCTGGGTGTTAGCATGAAGCTGTCAAGTAACAAATACTATTGGAAAATATAATTATTGATATCAAACTATGGCGTGATAAATACATATATAAGATACAGATGTATATTTATTCCTAATTTAAGAACGTGTAGCTATCTTTATCTATTTTACTGTAAATTAATATATAGCGTGCACTGTAATTTTTAATATAATATGAATGGACGATTATAACAGAATGGAAAGGTTTAATGGATATTTGTTCTATATTAATATTACTTCCGCCTTTCTTCATTAATGATAAGCATAACTAATAATTATTTTTGTAAAAGAAAACATCACACAATTTTATATGAGATAAAATGAAGTATTAAGCGGTTTATATAGTGTACGAAGTCACATTCGATATAGACAAACAAAACCCGCTAGAAAACAAAAGAGAAACACCATAATGGCCAACCAGAAACTCCTGTTAAGGTTCTTAAAATGGAAGACGACGGACATACGAAGGTAACTCCTGGTTATAGAAATTTGACATAGCTTCTCTGCTGAGGGGTACACGAAAGTAAGTGTTGTCCGGTAGTAGTGGTGAGGTACAAAAAATGCAACACAACTTATGACGATGTGTAATAAAAGCGTAGATATCAAATTCAGTGCGCACGACGCGTTTCATCAGGTACATTTAAGCCAAATAATTTAAAAGTATTTGGGAACAAAAGAACCTAACCAGGATAGCCAAAAATAAATAAGTGCATCAATAATGGCGAATGATATACTGCGTGTATCTAACGGACAACTGCATAAGGTTAATAACAAAATTACCGAACACCGAGCAATCTTTCAAAGGGAAAGGCAAAACTCATAAGTCAACAAACAGACAAAGTCAGTCAACAACCGATAAACTGGGAAAACCGCAATGGCCCTGACTTGGTTCGGCATTTCCAAGGAACTTATCTGTTGAATCGGATCATATCCTCCTTTCAATGTGACAATATAAACACTCTATCATTGGTTAATCCAATTCCATACTTTTGACTACATGGTATATTGGTTTGAAAATTGTTCTTATCTTGAATAAAAATGTAGTTCAAATACTCATCAATTGACGTTAATAAAAAAAAAATCACAGATATCACATTTAGTCCGCACGACACGTTTCTGGAATAACCTTCATCGAGTACATTCAAACTCACAAGGATGGAGAGTCAAATAATCTGAACTTTTTAGAGGAATAAACCCAAAGAGCATGAACAGGATAGCAAAAGGAGGAGAACCTTAGTTTTTTTTTTTAATAATTGCATTATTTAGGAAGTGTTAAACAACACTCAGAAATATAGGGGAATATAACAGTGAACTTTTTCAAACTTCTCCCAAGTGTAGTGTCTTCAGAATGTACACATATTAATATAGCAAGCAACACCTCTTAAAACACCTTAAAATGTACATTTGGGAGCCCTTGCGGAAGAAAATGATATTTTCAGACCGGCTACACAACCAGACCTAACGCACATTCAAATCGCAAATACACCGGAGACAACTATCAGTATCCGAGAGGAAGAAAGAACTAACAAAAGGAATGACAATACGAAACTGACGAAAAACAATAACTGTTCACATTTTCTCAGATGCCGATGAACCATAAACATGATAAAAATCAAACCGAAATTAAGGTAAATCTATTTTTACTATAACTCGTGTTCCATAGCAAGCACAGTCAGTAAAATGTAAAGTGTTAGTTGATGGTGTCGGAGATACATGTAGCAGCTCATTAACAAACTTCTCTTTTTGTTGCCATGGCAACAATTGTTTTGATACCTTTCTTGACCTGATAGTGATCTTAGATACAAGTAAACAGAACTTTCAGAAAGATTGAAGACACGATTATGTTTTCATCGTTCGTGTTCAAATAACGAGGTTGCAGACACCTTAATCATTTTCATTGTTGTTTCAACAGAGAATAGAGAAAAACACATTGTAAATAACAATCTTCTGTTAACATTCCTTTCTGCCCTAACCAAATGATCGAAATTGTTTCCACAAGCGTCTACCTGCCTCCCTAATCAATCAATAAATCAGTGTTGTAATTGAAATAAAACGAAAGTTATGATTCGCTTCAGAAACTACATGGGGAATTCCAAGGGTGCAACTCATTGTAGTATGTTTTCAGTGTATTTTATGAATATTTTACCAGGCGTATGTAATTTAGTGAAATAGGATATGCTGACCCGTCATCTGGTCCGTGGATTTTGTTGGAGTTCCTGTTGTCAAAGCTTTTGATAGATTTATATTAGTTTTGTGTTGTCTTTATCGCAGTATTCCTGTATCCCTGGAGATAAATTAGTAATAATAGTATAAACAGAGTCGGATTTAAAACATTAAGTCTCCAAATTTAGTCTGGGAGACGTCTGGACGTGATTTCAAACGGTTATGCAGAAATAATTAGAAACACTGGACACAACTAAGAAGACAATCGAGCTATAATTACAACTGTCTGTTTTTATCATATCATATTGATTGATTTCAGTTATTTTGTCGGTGAATTTGATATTGGTTTGTGAATTTTTAATGGAATTAAGTTCAAAATGCTAGAGGAATTTCATTGATTATTTGCTAAAGAGGTATAAACTAAAATTGATAAACTAATAAAAAGTGTTTGAACGTAAATGAAAATCATTATATCCCGTTTTGAAAAAAAAATACGTAACGATTGATTTTGAAACTATATCTTCAACCATTGTGAGATGTCATTGCTCAATTGTGTTTTCTACGTCACTATACAGTGTGTTTACTACGTCACTATACAATCTGATCTAGCTCTGCATCAGATACGTTGTGATGCTATATCGATCGCGATAAGAATATTTACACAGCGTATTAAAGCTATTAAAGATATGAATGGCTCAATGTACCAAGGCAAAAGCTATTACATTAAATTTGATAAATCATTTACAAATACATTTGTTTACGAACTTTTAACATGTATTGATTTCATGTCAATTCTAGAAGATATGTGTATTCACCTGAAATGCAAATACGGTGACCTTTTGGAACTTGTTTTCTGTTTGTTTGTGTCTGTTTGTTTTTGTTTATTTATTTTATTTTTTTTTATAATACAAAAGTTCATACCTGACGGTGTGAGAATTAGAGTTTTAAGTTGACAATGTTTTATTGCATATGTCGTGTATTCAATTATTTGAGGTGATAGGGGGGTTCTTTAAATTGTTGTAATTTGTTGAATTTCTTACCATCAGTCTTTAATCTTTGTTTTCATGTATTATCTTTAGAAATAAGAAAAAATGTAGATATCTAATTTAGTGCACACAACTCGTTTCTGAAATAACTTTCATCAGGTTCGCTAAAAATCGAAAAATTTGAAAGCCAAATAATTTTTGTGTTGGGAGCAATGAAACCTAAGAGCCTAATCAGGATCAAGATCACCTGTACCTGCGGGAGGAGAACACATAGAAATTGACACATTGTTGTATGATTTAGTTAATCAGGTTTGACCGGTTGATTATACTACCTTTCAAAATATAACATACTTACAATTATTATTAAAACTATGGCTACCCTCCCTCAAGCAGAGGTGTTCTTAGACGATTTTGGATACCCAGTTTCGGCCCGTTGGCTTTATTGCTCTCATATATTGTTTTAAAAATTTAGCTTTCCAAAATTCCGACTTTGAGCGTATCTGATGAAGGTCATTACAGAAACACGTCGTGCGCACTAAATTTGATGTCTACATTTTTATAATAAAATGTAACATACTTTTGAGCGACATGTATATGGTATTCTGATTACATGTATATTGTCTATTTTCATTTGTTGGTAGCAGCACTAAATAATTGATTAGTGTGATATATCAATTTTATTTGTCTAACTAAGGTTATTGAAAGTTCAGCTAGACTATGGTATCATTGTTTGTTGGTTTAATAGTATTGTAGCATTTTGTGGGAGTATGTCAGGGTTATTATATGTATTCTTAGCAATATCAGGCATTTAAATAGGTAGACAGATAAATATACATTTCAATAAATATGGTTTTAGTTTAAACGTATTTTTATATACCATATACAGAAAAGATTCCTGATACCTGCTAATCTGGGTCACGGGTCACTGTGAGTAGCATGTGTAGTCTACTTTTATCTTGGACAATAATGAGCGTCCTGATTGGATGACCGATTTAAAACACACTGAATCCGCATGGTTTAGCAAGGTTACTCAGGTCAATAGTTTATAAATATAGAATCTTGACAATGTAAAGGAAAGATGCTATGTTATATTTATTCATTTGTTTGATTCTGGAATATTGTTGATC
>MJUT01058894.1:1024636-1061056 GCA_002080005.1 Gigantidas platifrons | reverse complement strand
TTAAAAATTGAACAAATATCAGTGGTTTTGTAAATGAGATTTATTATAATAGAAAATCTGAATTTATTATTTATTAATTTATTATTAATGGTACAATTTTATATCCCTGGGGGGGGGATTTGAAATAAAAACACAGGACCGGACTTTAAGCAAAAATAATAATCCAGGATAAGTATTTTATTAAAAAAATTCCATGATATATGAAATATTGACATCCACACTTGCCTTTTGGACAGCACATTTCTGTGTCCACACTTGTATTTGTCACAAAATAACAAATTGGATAGGACATAAGTACAACGTACTTACGAGGTCTTCTCCTACATACAATTTTACAACAATACTAGGCATGCAAAATGAACATAGTTTTAAATATTACTGATATTTAGACGTTTATACCAAAATTTGAAAGACGGAAGGAGAGTAAGAATAGTAAAGATTTAAGAGAAAGAAAAAGGGTTAAAAGGAGAGTAAGAATAGTAAATAACATTGATAACAATACAATGATTGAATGGATGTGGATTTGTTGAAAACAAAATTTAAATTTATTCATTAAACAATCAGGAACCAATCTGTCTTTCTTATATAGTCAAACACTTTCTTTAATACAAGTTCATTCTGTTCATTTGTAAGGTTTGAGTTACAAAAAATTAGCAGATTAAGATCCAAATGGCAATCATTAGGTAACCAATCCAGACAATTTAGTAGATCATTACGAATTCCATTGTACATGGGGCATTCAAAGAAGTAATGGTAGGAATCTTCTCGAATGGCACCGCAGCTACAGGATGGGTTAGATATTATATTAACTTTAAACAGATCATAGTCTAAAAATGTTGCCGAACATCTAAACTGAGTAAGCACTATATTCAATTTACGTGGACCATACAAGTAGTATTTCGGAATATTTACACTATAGGAGTTTGACAATTTCTTTAGTTCACTTTTAAAATGGGGCAAAGATCCAACGTACATGTATATTGACAAGTCCAAGTTATCCCACTGTCTGATGGTCGATGGAATGTATGAGTCGTTTTTAATGGAAAGTCTGCAGAACGGAATGATTATATCTTCTCCGTTTCTGATTGAGTATACAGTTGTACTTTGGATGGTTGGTGGTATCATATTAGATAGATAACCCGGGGCATTGTTGTTCTGAATATTAAAAAACAACTGAAGTTTTCTTCTAGTCAGTCTTTCTTGCAAAGTCTCCCACCCAAGTTCGCGAAATATAAATATGGTATTTATCTTTAATATTGCTTCACTCTCCTTCCAAGAGAAAATGCAATTTGATAATAGATATACTGTATATTTACATCTGTTTCAAGCAAGATGCTAATTTCTAATCAAGAGATAATCAGGTGGGGTCAAAATACCATGGATAGGGGGGTGGGGGTCAAAATAGCATTGGTAGGGGGTTCCGTATGCCATATACTTTGTATTGAAGTACCTGTCAGGATAGTGAGCGGTTATGAATTTGTGTCGTCGGAGGAAAGTGAGCGGTCATGTATTTGTGTCATCGGAGGAAAGTGAGCGGTCATGTATTTGTTTCATCGGAGGAAAGTGAGCGATAATGTATTTATGTCATCGGCGGAAAGTGAGCGGTCATGTATTTGTGTCATCGGAGGAAAGTGAGCGGTCATGTGTTTATGTCATCGGAGGAAAGTCAGCGGTCATGTATTTGTGTCATCGGAATAAAGTGAGCGGTCATGTATTTGTGTCATCGGAGGAAAGTGAACGGTCATGTATTTGTGTCATCTGAGGAAAGTGAGCGGTCATGTGTTTATGTCATCGGAGGAAAGTGAGCGGACATGTGTTTGTGTCATCGGAGGAAAGTGAGCGGTCATGTATTTGTGTCATCGGAGGAAAGTGAGCGGTCATGTGTTTATGTCATCGGATGAAAGTGAGCGATCATGTGTTTATGTCATCGGAGGAAAGTGAGCGGTCATGTATTTGTGTCATCGGAGTATCGATTTTGCATTTATCTACGATTTATCTATTGAATTATGGAACTGTTTCGACAGCGTTATATGTGTTGCTTTTCATTTTATTACATTTGCTCATAATATTTCAAATTACAAAAAAGGGTGCACTCGACTCGCAGCCGCAAGTGATACAGTTTACCAGTTGCTTACCCATGGTCGGTGGTTCTCTCCGGCTTCCTCCACCACTAAAACTTGTCGCCATGATATAGCTGAAATATTGTTGAAAGTGGCGTTAAAACACCAAAGCTAAAAAAAATCTTATAATATTTCTATTGCATTTTAGAACTATTGCGAGTGTGCAATTTTTTGTTTTTGCATTTCATTTTATCGCTCCTGCCTATGTTTTTTCTGTTGTATTTTGGAACTGTTTCGACAATGTGTTTTTTTTTCATATTGTTATCACATCATTTAAATCTCTTCTCTCTGGAATAAACAAGGTGTACTTGAATTTGATCAACTTTAGGTAGTTTTTGTAAATACTAGGCATTTTCATTATTGTCGCCATCACAACACGCTAGAAGAGGTTGAAATCATTAACGGAAAGGGGTTATGGCAACATTACATGATGGATTGGGATTAAACAATTCTTAATTCGATGATTTTTTCAATCTCATACATCCAATTGAGCATGAAGTTAATGATATTACTGATACTCCAACCAACTTCCCTTCTAATGCTAACATACGTTTACACCCATCTGTCAGAAAGTGGAGCAGGAACTACCCACTCTTCCGAAGTAACTGTGTTCACCCCCAGTTTTTAATGGGGTTCGTTTTACTCGATCTTTAGTTTTTTGTTATGTTTTGTAAGCCATGGTTTGTCCCTTTGTCCTTGTATTGTTGTCATTATGTTGCATGTCCTTTGGTTTACAGATTCTGATTATCTCTGTGGTATCTTCAAACTCTTCTTACGATAATGAATATTCGTTAACGACATGAACCGCTTATTTGCATAAAAAATAATTTTAACCTGCAATGACAGCATTGACCGACCAATATAGCCTGCCCAATATTTTTTTTTTATATTGGTCAGTTATAAATAGAACATACAAATGTAAGCTCCGCCCACTCCGGACACATCGGGGGATATTGTTTTCAAATACATACACAAAATTATTTCAAATACCTTTATCATCGTCCAGTAAACGTTTATTTACGATTTAAAATTGCAGGATAAATACAATACATGTGCACTGTCGAAGCATATAGGTAGATATGTGTATTCGGCGGGAAAAAAGCTCGTCAAAGCCTCGCCTTTTCCCCCGTTTCTAAGCCTCATGCACATATTACCTATATGCTTCGACAGTACACAAGTATTGTATATATATTAGTATAAAACATTACCTATTTACTTTATTGAATAAACCAGTAAGAAAACACTATCCATGTTTATGTTGTCATCCATAGTTCTAATAGAGTGTTGCCTTCTTGAGTTGACATTACTCGATTTTGTTTATTGTTTGTTTATATCTGTATTGATATTTGAGATCGAATTTTCAAGACGGAGAAAGGAATTACGACATCATCAACTGATTTGATCCCAACACATGTGTGTGCATGTCCCAAGCCAGTACCCGGACCTCCAACGCTATATTTTACGATCTTCTTTAAATTGTGTTCAGCGATTTGATGTGAAATGTACCGGTTTGTTTTGTTGATATTGGCTGAAATGTTTACCATCACTGTTTAAACATTCTCTTCATATCTGTTTTATTATTTGTACATGCGTTATGGTACTAAATGATTAAGATGTAAATAAATAATGAAATGGTCAAACATCTGTTTTATGTCCAATAAATAATAAGAAAGTGTTTGCGTACACATGAATAAAATAACAGAGGCAATTATTAAGTACTAGTTAGCTTAATAACATCCCTGTCATATTAAATATACATAATAGTATGCATATCGAAGAATAGAGTGTAAATATTTAGTTCTGGTCAAATAATTAAGTATGTTTTTTTTTTTCTGAAGTTGAATAGAACGAATATGTGTATTAGAAATTTACGTTTGTTTAAATCATCCACTCATGATGGACGAGAAGATGCAGAGTCTCCAGAAATGTGATAAATACACGGGGCATACCTGTACTTTCGCGATTTGTGTGTCGGTGGATGGTAATATGTATGAAAAACTGTCTTAAACCTATGTCAAAAGATATCCCTATTTACTTCTTTATTGATATAAGATGCGCATCGGCCTTGGTATCGGCCGTCACGATATTCACAATGGATAAAAGTTATCTGTTCCAGTAATTAAACGCTGAGCTTTTACAATCCGTGTGGTTATATTATCGAATGTTAAACAAACATTTGTATGGGTTTTTGCACCGTCTAACTTCTGTCAATTGACTAACTAGTTAAATGTTTGTACATCTATGAACACATTTATGTCCTGCTCTAGTAACTAAAATAATAATGGCAATATTTTCAAAAAATACTTGTTTTCACGTGTGATGCTTCGTGACAGCGTTGTATTTGTTTTCTCTAGTAGCATTGCTGAAAGTATTTACACCGTTGTCATGTTTACTGATTGACTGTTTATACCCTCATAGTAAAGACGGTAGTAAACGAAATGTAAACATTGTTTAAAAAAAGTGCACGAATATAGATTTTACTTCCTCTGAAAGTTGCGATTTGCTATTTTTAGCATGAATACAGCTAGTGGATAAACACGCGAAGATAACCACATATAAAGGTAATTGTCAAGATTGTATTACGCAATTTCCAATTTGGAAAGTCGCCGTCAAAAACCATAAAAGTAAAGTATTACGTAGTAAATATCGAACAAACGCGGGGCCCAGGTGGCTCAATGAGTTAGGTCGTTAGATCTAACAGCTCATACAATCTTATCACCAATACGGCGTGGGTTCGCGCCCAGCTTTGTAAATTACAAAAATGGTGCACTCGACTTGCAACCGCAAGTGATAAAGTTTACCAGTTGCTTGCCCGGGGTCGGTGGTTCTCCCCGGGTACTGCGGCTTCCTCCACCACTAAAACTGGTCGCCATGATATAGCTGAAATATTGCTAAAAGTGGCGTTAAACACCAAAAATTCAAATTCAAATTCGAACAAACATTATGGGTTAAACCAAGTTTATCTCAGTTGATTTAGTAGTTCATATTATTGGTCGAAAATGAGATTTATAGATAGCATGTAGTTCATTATTTAATTTGATTCTTTATTTAACTAGGTTTACTAACAGCCAATGACTACAAGTGGTTCTCTTCACACTATACAGAATATACACAATAATGAAAATAAACTTAAAACATAACAAACTAACATAAGACGTACGACAATAGTATTGGTTGAAAATAAAATTGATAGATAGCGTGGCATTAAACAAATATATTGCATAAAATATATTTTATATATTTTTTTGTTTGTCTTCAATTTGTCACATCAGTTTGTTTTGTACAAACACAATCTTCCGAATTTTTCACTTTTGATAATAACAGTATAACGTTATTTGGTAGTTTTGTGTTCAAGGACTATTTAGTTCAATATTTTACAAAGGTGACTTGTATCCTTAATCTTAAAATTAATATTATATAAGATACCACAATAGTAGAGTGCTGATAAAATATTTTACCTGTTTCCGAGGTTTCTGACACGTCACAAGTATGGGTTTTGTTTTAATAAAAAGTGTCAAACCTCATTTTGGATTCGTTTGAGATATTACTGACTTAAAAATAAACATTAGAGAACACCGAAGGGACAATAAAAAAAAATTAATGTTTAGCATAAATATCATCGAATTCAATACGTAATCACAATACATGTATCACAGTTCTTGTATGTAAATTACATTTTTATTTTGAGAGGCCGTGATCGTATAGTGGTTAGACTAACAACTATCTGTGCAATCAGTGCCTATCACCACTACCGTTGTGAGTTCGAATCCCGTTTATGGGGACATTATGTGATACAGTTTGCTTGTGACTCAAGTCGGTAGTTTTCTGTAGGTACTCTGGTTTCCTCCACCTATACGCTGACCACCACGATATAACTGAAATATTTTTGAAAGTAGCGTTAACTACCACAACCCTAACACCCCCTCAATTTTATTTATTTTCAAATATTGTTCGTGGCCACAACTTCTTAAAATCAAATATCAAAATATGACAATTTTGCGAGTTCGATTCAGAATAAATGCCGCACTATTTTGCAAAGAATGACGGGATATACATTTGATATTTCACAAGATAGCTTAATATCGAATCATAAAATATATATCGCTTTGAATATGTGATCCAGTCATTCGACATTTCATGAATTTGTCTAGACTTCCGAATAGAAATCAATGATTGACATTTAAATTAGGGAAAAATCAAGACAAAATAGCCTTTTTCAGTACATAGCATGTTAAAAAGCGACTGCATTTTAGCTTTTGAACTTCATCGTATCTAGACATAATTGTACGATCAACAGGAAAATGTAATATGATTGTCTTGAAATTAGGTGTCACTTGTGAAAAAATCAACTGGTCTAGTTTATATTGGTTTTTTGGAAAATAAGTCTTAAGGGATTTGTATGTCTGTGGTAATTGCAGCATTTTTTGCAGTTCTCATGTAATCACGATATATTTTGCTTAGCTGGTAGAAAGTATATCACGTATAAAGAATAAAGTCAATCCTGACGTCAGCATTGGGACAGAGAAAAAGTGGTCGTCTTTTAAGACAGGTGGCCTCATATAAGAGTTTTACTCCTTTTGAAATTTGGTGTGACAGGACAGGTAAAAGGTGACCTTTTAATACAGGCTACTGCTTAATAGAGGTGATCACATAGGCAGGGGTTTGACTGTATTTCAATTATTTTGGCTTTGAGCGTATTTGAGAAAAGAAAGGATCGTTGTATATTGCATTGTCATGGGCACTGATGTTTGAATTGAAGTCATACCGTTGCCCATTCCTAAAGGTCCTTTCTGAAAAAAAAAAAATAATACCACTGCAAGCAACACAATGATTGAGAACTGACCATTGGTTCAATGTACCTTATAACATCTATGATATTCTAGTACTTGTCAAAATGCTAAATGACGTCATACCCAATCACTCGCACAGTCGGCTACGAAAATTTTGTAAACAAAATTCTACAGATTGTAATACATTAATAATTCATTCAGGTAAAATAGCATGATATATAATTATATTTTAACATCCCTTGGCGTATGTAATTGACTCCTTGAGATAGCTCTGCTACTCCTTAGCTTTGTTTTATTTGAGGCTATAATTGCTTTTTGTCATGAAAACGTAGTTATCTAATTTAGTGTACATGACGCGTCATCAGGTACGCTCAAAGATCAACGATTTGAAAGCCAAAAACATTGAGAATCTTTGGAAGAGAGAAATCCAAAGGAATTACAAGGAATAGCCAGAATCTATTAATGTCACCGATGCGTGAAGGAGGAAAACATTGGTTTTAATGATAATTGCATTATTTTGGAACTGTTAATTTGAAGAATAAAAACTATTCAATGAACCATGTCTGTGTCGAAACATTGTCATGGTTACTTACATGAACACCCATTCATCTTAAATATATCACAAGCATAACCAATGTGGATTCTGTAAACAAAAATATAGACATTGAAACATAGCTACTATTATACGAAATTAAATAAAATGACAAAACTATCAATTTATATGTAATGTTCTGAATTAAAAAAAGAGAACTAATAAACGATAATTTTCCTGACTTGACAGTACTTCAAATGACATTCAAATTGAACTTTAAGCGAGCTGTCATTGTTTTTTAAATGATTAATAGTTTCATGCAGTCAAAGTTAGTTTTACAAATTTGCGTGTAAAAAATCCAATACGAATTAAAACAATGAATTCTTCAGACATTCCTTTAACTAACACAGCAAACCATACCAATATTTGATTAAAATCAAAAACATTATCATATTCACGTCAGGAGATACAGATCTAACTCAGCATCATCACGGATGCTATGATGTAGCATTGATTTTTGATAAGACTATTTACACAATTTATCATAGCTGTATAAACAAGTGCAGATTTAATGGCTTTTTAGCACCATGATAAAACATAACTTGTTAAGCAATAACATGTTCATTTGTTTGCAGTGACATTTCGGTTAATTTGAATTTAATGTACAATGATTCTACAACAAAGTAATTTAGAATGACTAAATAATGTTTTAGGTACATACTGTATTAACATTACCAAATGTTATTATTTTGTATACGTTTGATTAACCATAAAAACGTATTTGATGACCGAGTTACGATCTGATTTTAACTGACATCGCGTGTGCCATGAAAAGAACATGCATCATTGAAATGTGCAAGGCAGACGGAAGTGGCTTATGTATTATGTTTGTCAGCCTGTTAAATTGTGGGCGGATAAAGGAGGCGAGTTGTAGTTTGTTGTTTTGTTACCTTCTTAATTGATGATGATTTAATTTTTGGTGTTTAATGCCACTTTCAGCAATATTTCAGCTATATCATGGCGAACCCTTCTTAATTGGCAAAAGAGAACATGATAGCAAAGGCAAACACTGTTTCAAACGATTGCTACATGTAGGATGAAATTCGGCATACTTATCAACAGATTTATTCTTAACTATATACACTGGCCTAATGTTTTACACTGCCAGAAAAGTGTATTGGAATTTTATTCGTTGTCCAAGATGTGGTTCTTAACAATATACATTATCAAAGGAATCACCGGAAAAATGAAAATGTACATTTTAACCCTGACATCATGTGATGCTAGTGCGTACTTTCTGACAGGAAAACCACATAGTTGTAAGACAATTATCATCAATAAGATTAATCATTGTACACGCTAACGTCCAGTTAGCATCAGTAAAACATGTCGATTTTAAATCATTTACTGAACGTAACTAAGTTAAGAAGAGTTGCAAATTGTAAGAAGTACTGTATGGGGTGTTTAATACCACTTTCAGTATTATATCAACTATAGCATGGCGGTTTGTTCCATTGGATTAGGATTCAGATGTATCCGAAGAAAACCAACAAGCTGTCCCGATCAACTAACAATCTTTATCAAATAGATATATATTGATACCTCAGCACGGGTTGGGAATCGAACATTATTGGTTAAATTGATTGCATAGGTAGATGTAAATCCAACGAACGAAAGGGAACCATAACTGTCCATCTTCTGATGTAACATAATACTTCTGGAATTATACCAATTATTCTGTAGTAAACATATGTAAGAGGTTGTATTTTATTCTGTATCAAATCAGAAATAGTTATCAGAATAGGGACAGTGATGTTTCACGTACGTGAAAACACGTACGTGAAAACACGTGATGCTTTAAGTGACATATATACCAATTTTCACAACATATTTTATTTTTAATCACAATGTAATGACAGTTTTTTTTCAGATTGCAAGAAAGGTCATTCATTGCACGTCTTGTTAATGAAAACGATCACACACGACCACCGTCAGTACACTCACTTTTCATAATAACTCCTAGCACTTGGATATGAAAAAAAGTTTGTTCAGAAATATACTAAGAAACGGAAATTCATCTCATGTTTATGAAGTAGACCGTGTAAGGTCTCCTAATTCTTGAGGGAAAAAAATGACGGGGATCATGTTTAAGAAGTAGATCGTGCAAGCTTTCCTAATTCTTGAAAAAAAAATGACGGGGATTTTAACATGTATACAGCCAAACCTGCCTTAAAGGGCACCTCTATATAGCAAATCACTGCCTATAAAGGGAAGTTTCATTTTGCAATTAATGATTAATGACTAGTGCGTATGATTTTAACTTAAATATAAAGGACAACTGCTCATAAAGGCCACATTTTCTCGAGTGGTCTTTATATACAGGATTGTCTGTATCTGGTTCTGCATGTTCTGTCTTGCTCTCATCCCTTGAAATCAATCTATGTGTGAACTACGAATGAACTCCCAGTGCATGGTTTTTAAATTCACCTCATAAATTATATCTTAGACTCTGTGTGACAATAAAATAGTGTCAGTTTGACGTTAACGATGTTTGAATATCTAAATGCGAATGAGAAAATACTATTCTCCACTGAAAGTGTCAATACAAAAAAGGAACAAAACGATCACAAGGGCTCCAAGGTGTATTTTTACTTCATACATTCTTGATATGTATTTTGTTCAAGCATTTTCTATTTGGAAATAAAGCCATCAAAATAGAGATAAATATTTTAAGAGCATGTCAAAATCAAACATGTGGAGAATTCTGTGTTGATGGCTTGTATGATACTAAACACTATTAATTTAATGTGGGGGAAAAAGGTTAGATCGATCGTAAATATTTCTTCATCACGTCATGTTGATCCATGTAAAAATGTATCTCATAAAATTGCGTTTAACAGTATAGTGTTTTATCAGAGGCCATCATGGATATGTATATAATAAAACAAAATGTATTAAAAATAGAGAAACTGGCAACATAGGGTAGGCGAGACGAAGAAAAACAAAACAAGACACAACACAACACAACATGATATGTATTGGACACCACTATCCGTAAATAAACACAAATAACGTCAGCAAAACATGAGCCCTCCTACAAACAACCGGAAGTAAAGACGGATTGGACATTTTCTGATAGAAAAACAAATTTTCATGGTTTGTTACCATAATTTACTGGCGAAAAGATGTGTAGCTGTCATTTCTGTTTTGAAAAATAAAATTACATTATTGGCCGCGAACTGTTTACATTTTACTACAGGCTCCTGGGAGGTGTTACTTTCTGTCTGTCGCCTGTGTGCTTCCCTAATGGCGGTTATTCTAGAAACGCGTCGTGCGTGCTGGGGTTCATGTATGCGTTTTTATACATTCTTATTACAATTTGTCTTTATTTATGTTTTTCTTCTTTTTTCAGATAACAAATTGATACGGATAGAGAGAAGTGGTGTATATCCAGAAGAAATTGTGTTCGTTTCAATAATTGTATTAGTCTGGATCATAGCTGTTTTTGTGTTTTTAAAACAATGGAACAGTATAAGAATTTTGGAACCAATCGAACCACGATACAAGCATGCGCCAAAAAATCTAGAAAATATACGAATAGTGAAACGAACTCAGGATAGTGTTATATACAAAGGATATAGCAGAAAATTGTCAATAACGATGGTAGAGAGGGAAAAAAGACGACTACAGAGAATGAACACTGCACCAGTACTTCCGGTTACTGGGCGCATGACACTAAACACATTACCCACAATTCACATGGAAGACATGACAACTGAAATGTGATAATTTGATGAAAATGGAGAAATGCGTAAATGTGATCTAAATGAAGGTGTAAATGGCTACAATTTATATTGTTATCTTTCGTTTTGCTTTATTGCAAACAAAAGTCATTCCATTCCAATATTCCCTTTATCAAATTTATTGTGTGTAAACCATTGTGGTACATTTAAAAGCAAATAACCGCTTTTAATGCAAGGACAACACTCATGCAAGCAATTAAATCATTTTAGTGTTTGTCTTTGAGGACATAATTATGAAAACTCAAAACAATTTTGTGGGTGCTATAATATTGTGTAATCATTTCATATAATCATCGTAAACATAACTTTTTTGTTATACCTCTTGATTTGTCGATCTTACACACATGTATTTCTTGTTTATTATTTTTTGTTTTTGTGATACACTTATGATTTCCCGAATTTGGGTTCACGTCAGGGTTCATATTTTCAACCGATTTATCACCGATGAACCTACTAAATCTTTAGATATCAAAACCGGGTACTGGCCAAAATGTGGTGATCTATTGGTCAGTATATCTAATTGTTTTCTTGGGGCCCGTGTGGCTCAATGAGTTAGGTCGTTGGATCTAACAACTGATACAAGCCTATCACCAATACGACGTCGGTTCGAGCCCGGTTTTGCAAATTACAAAAATGGTGCACTCGACTCGCAAGTAATAAAGTTTACCAGTTGCCCATGGCCGGTGGTTCTCTCCGGGTACTTCGGCTTCCTTCACCACCACTAAAACTGATCGCCATGATATAGCTGAAATGTTGTTGAAAGTGACGTTAAAACACCAAAAAATCAACTCAAATCAAATCTAATTGTCTTCTATATAGTTGGATGGTTAAAGTCCAATAACAGGTAGTAATAATAATAATAAAAGCCAAACGCCATCAAGCCACAAATAGTGAAGTGACGAATACCATACTATATTTCATGACTCCCAAACGGGATGCTATATTAAATGTTAGTGTATCGCTAAAATAAAGGGAATGCAACAAGCATCAAAATTTAATTAGATTGCATCGAGCATACCATTTAATAAACTAATTATATTTGCTAATTTTATACATTCGTTATGTAAAATATACTGCATTCCAAGCAAAAATGAAAAACAGATTGAAGTGTAATTAAATCTGCAACCAAAAGGACCATCATACAGCTAAATGATGTCATCTATGTGGCATTGCATGACAAATCGGATTCAATTTTCATTTCTTCACAACAGACATGCAACAGTAAACGAAAACGTAGTGCAATGTGGGCAACTTGTTGTCATGCACATATCACATATTACCAACATTGTTGTATTAGTTATCAAAGGGTTGACAATGATTTGGTTAATTGTTTTACTGTTCCCTTGTCGATAATTGTAAGCGTGCATAAAGCTTCGAGTAATGTAAGTTAAGCTATTTACCGCCACATTACCTTAATTCATACACTACCAAATAGAGCATACAATTCATTCATATATTAACTTTACTATTTAAAACCAATGAAATGTTGATGAAAATGATTATAGTCATTTTTTGTTTTTTTACCAATTTTGTACATTTTGAATTCCAGAATCATTCAATACACTCTTATGATATTTTGCATACAGAAATCGCTATCAGAAACGAAAATATTATACTGGCATCATCGTATATCATTTTAAATTAGTTTGCTTTCAAATCTGTAGAACATGAGCGTACCTGATGACGGTTATTCCAGACATGTGTCGAGTCCATTAGTTTTGATATCTATGTTTTAATTGATATACAGTGAAACTTGTCTAAACCCAACCCTGAGTAAACCGGACACCTACCTAAAACAGTAAAACGTTACAGTCCCATCTACTAAATATTTATGTAATTTGAACCTGTGTAAACCAAACACCTGTCTAAACTGAACAAATTATTCAGTCCCAAAGGGGTTCTGTTTAGACAAGTGTTATTGTATAAAACAATATGATTTCAGAATAACTTCAATAAAAGCGTAGACTGACTATTCAGTGCGGACGGTGCACGTCTAGGATAACTTTAACATTTATCAAGTGCGCTCATAGTCGAAACGACTTTTTATTACCAACCTAGGTGTTTCTGTCTGTATCTGTTTACAGTCCGGTAGATTATTATAGTATTAATGAATGGGTGTTTTTATAAGGCCCTGTTATATACCCGAGGTCTGTAATAATGGCCAGAGGAGGTTGTAATGGCCCGAGGCAACGCCGAGGGCTATTACAACCTCCGAGGGCCATTATTACAGATCGAGGGCATATAACAGGGCCATTATAAAAACACCCATTCCTTGATACTTTTAATAACCAACTGAACAAAAGTGTATGTGCTGCTGCCAACTTGATGTAATCTCTACTCTTTTAATGACCATTTAGTTTGAAAATATAACAATTGACATTTTTTTATTTTGTTTTTGTCAGTTTATTTTTCGAGAGACGATGTTCACCGGTCTACTTTTTTCATAATGTAAACAAAATGGCGGCTTGGATTCCCGATAATAAAAAAAGATAAAAAGAAACAATGTTATTGTTAGATCAGATATGAAATAAAAAATAAATTCCAATGAAAAAAAAGCTTTCATTGTTGACATAAAAAAAATGTCGGAAAAAACACTTAAGACAACCATCTATCGACTTTGACTTTTGTAATATATCGTCATCCTGTGACGTATTTTACAAGGGACGCTGATTGACAAAAGATGTGGTTACTGATTTATTTACCATAATGACACTAAGTTGGTTAATAAAGACTATGATATCCTTTTGTTATGTAACGTTACGCATAAACAATAAATTGTTGACTTGTATCTTCTTACACAAATTTGTATACTTATATATATTACTGTATGAAAATAAATTATTTATGTAATTCGTTTTTATTTTGTTTTCTACAAACCAATACATTCGATCAAACAACGTTATAATATTAGAATAGGCATGTGTCAACTGTCCAACACACACGACACAAAATAAAAAAGTGAACATTCCTATACCTTTCATGATTAAAATCTATGGAATATATTAAAATAAAAAAAATAAAAATGCTACACTGTCGGAACAGTTCCAAATCCCAAGCAAAAATTGGTAGGAACAGAATCATACTCGATAATCCTTACGTAAGACCACTCACTTTCCTGGCTTGATACATGGACTTTAGTAAAAGGTGATAGTGCCTAGCTAGCTTAATAGACCAAAAACCCAAATTTAAATGATGCGGTTATGTAAGCTGTTCTACATGTGAGTAAAATGCCATCCCTACCTTATGACTGAGTGAGCAGCTTTGTCTCAAGAAAGATCGAATCGTGAATTTTATATACATGTGAGACTGCTAATATAATCTGGTCTGTATGATAGTACTTCTTGTGATAACAAAAATAACACAGATAGTTTGTCAAAATATATTATGTCTTGCTTACATTTCAAAAAACAATACAGTGATATGCGTATTATTAAGTGGCTCTAAACTGCCACAGTCCAACCCAACACACCAAAGCCGCTGTAAGATTATGCGGCTTCAACTAATCAAATGCAAACCTCAGATATTCATCAGCGATGACTTTCCTCGACCCAAATCAAACCATGTAGACGATCAGAACACAATGATCAATATTTTAGTATGTCAAAACCTGTGAAAATTATGCAATAATTTGTGATTTGACATCCGTAATGAAATATATATTTAGTCAATGAAATGAACAAATGAGCTCATTAGTCAGCAATGCATTGACAATCATACAGAATTGCTATCAGAAACTAAAGACTGATTTTGACAAACATTTTGATTAAGGCATTGTTGCATAAGCGGACTCTGTGACTTAGTTGATTATGTCGTGCAGTTAGCTCAGACTATAACCTACATCTAAGACCCATTACCAACCTTTACCTAATATGATTTACTAATCAAATACTATTTTTTTTAGTTTTGTTTGTCTGTCACCAGTGTTGGCTGTGCCCAAGGTTGCCAGTGTCTCTGTATTGTCCATTCTTGATTGACCCTTCGGTTTTTTCTTACGTGTATTTCCCAGTAAATGTTACCAGTAAGCCATATGTTACTTAAATATATTTTCCTATGCTGTTGCTTAACAAGATTTCCTTATTAGATGATATCCGCGTCGATACACGAGGGATACTACTAGTAGAGCAGACACTCTAGTTGAAGCATATTTTACTGTTAATACCAACAAATGGATAAGACCAACATTTGTCAAACAAGAACGATTTACCTGTCCAGTGCACACGAGTTCACCCCTGGTACTTTGCAGCATTCTTGCTCAGTCTTTTGTTCTTTTCTCCCTTATTCTTTCCGTCATTATATCGACGTCTGGCTTCTGGTTACCCCTTTCAAACTTCATTCTTGATTGAACCTCCGATTTTCTTACCTTTCTGTACGTAAGCGTACATTTTTAGTAGATATGTCAGAAAGTAACATCTTGAAATTTCACTATTTATTATAATTGATCTTCTCTTACAAATGTTGTTCATTTCTGTATTTCTTTATTATAACAAACAAAATATTGTCAGATATATCCAGAGCGTGATAATATAAGTATATAACAAATTACCTACTAAGATATCCTCTCCATTTATTATTATTGAAATTGTAAAGCAACAATATAGACAATACAATACTACTGTATATTACACAAATATAATCTATCTATGACTTCTAGTGATACAATAGCTAGCCACCATCTTGTACAAATGCATGGCAACGTATTTAAATTATTTAATCTTTGAAAGTGCAAACTTGAATAGATATACAACGTATTAAGTCGAGCAGTCAACTTATTAATTAGTTTGAATAAGGGTAATAACAAAATTACCGCACACAGACCAATCTTCCAAAGGGAAATTCAAAACTCATAAATTAATAAACATACAAAATCAGTCAACAACCGGGAAACTGGAAAACCACAATGGTCCTGACTTGGTACAGGCATTTCTAAAGAAATGGTGGATTGAATCAGATTTTACGGCGCCAACCTCTCGCTTCCATTACGGTTCAAAGGTTCCCGTTGTCACTAAAACAGCATTTACAACAATACTGGAAAAAACAGGCAAAATAGCAGTCAAACAGTACTGATGCAAATCAACTTGTACCTTTTTTTTCAGAGAAAAAAAAATGATTCAAAGGGTCAACCAAGGTTGCTATGAATTAGATTCTTTCATGATTTATTTATTGTTTAGATTTAGTTTATCAGATTTGCACTAGGAATGGAAAATGCCCTCCAGATCAGTTCTCTACATGCAGAAATGTATGAAAATCCTCATTGATCCCCGCTTCCCTTTAATAAAGCAATCATCTAAATACTCAATTAGTTTTTGGATAATTGGTTTTTGAAAGAAAGAAGAGGCGTGGTCACAATCTCCTGAACCATCATATGTCATGATAACCTCTCGTTCTACAAATGACCCAAAATGCCTGAAATTGTCAGTTCTTATTCTGTCCTCGCCAATGTTTCTTTTGAACATTTGAACCGTGTCTCCTGTTGCAGTCACGTTTGGGTTTTTCTTACCTTTCTGTTGCTACCTGGGTCTGTTAGAACTGTTGTGGTCGCTGACACGTGAGAGTTGATTTGATTTCTAATAGTATTTGCTTCGCGGTTGATATTCGTCTCCATGTGCGGCTTTAACTGAAACTTACGAAATTGTTCAACTACATCTTCTACTGTTGAATATTCAAATACATTATGACGCCGTTCAGAATATAACAGATTCCAATAAAGTAACATTTACATACTGTACAACTATGACATGAATAACCGAATTCATGCTTATTGTAAGAAGAGTTTGAAGATAACAAAGGGGTAATTAAAAACCGTAAGACGAAGAAGGTACAGACAACGGAATCGACAAATGAAAAACGAAAAAGGACAAACATAAAATCTACAAAACACTACATAGAAAACTACAGATCGAGCTAAAAACCGGGGAACAACTCAAATGACCCGGAAGGCAAATAGTTGCTGCTCCACATGTGGTACTCGTCATGTACTCTTGTTACAGTCCCAGTGATAAGACATGGATGAAGTAATGACCAGATAGTTATTACGAGAAACGGCATTACAACATAACTTATTAGCATGAAGTAACATTTAAACACGGTACAATAATGTACTGTTAATGATATCATTTCATTGAATACCCGATGTTATGCTTATTGAAAACATTAATTTGAATGTTTAGTTTCTATTATGTTATCTTTTAAGGTATAAACAAATATAATTGTTAATTATATTCAAATGCTAAATAATAATAAAAAAAAACATTTAAAGCGACTTTTATATGTTCAATAAAACAGTTTTTCAAAAAATACAATCGCAGCTATTAAATTTAATACGCATGACTCCTCAATGGAATACTCTTCACCGGGTATTAGCATTATTTCATGATCAACTTGTCTTTTTTCAAATTTGAATCAAGTGTCTGATTACAACATACTGAAGCAGATCACATTTAAGTATGCCTCTACCTAAGAATCATGCAAAATAAAGAAAAAGTGTTTTACCTTATGTCATCGATTTACTCAATATTTTGTTATATGCTATATTTAGAGTAAAGATAAATGTTTATTCAAGGACAAGTGTTTAATTATCCTATTTTTGCTATTATACTCATATTAAAATCAATGTGGTCACATTTTGTTTACTAATAAAGTATGTATAAAGGTTAGATATCAGAGCACATTATCTGCTGTAAACAGGCTATTTATAATAGACTATATAGCACAATGAAAAATATTGGATCTCTCATAATATCATTTTTTTTTGCATTTGTAGCCTAGTGTCAATTTTTTGTTATTTTAGTTTAAAATTAACCGCTCCAAATCACAATTCCAAGAACGACAACTCTTGTTGAACATCAAAGTGAATCATATTTTTCTTATCTCAGATTGTAGCCTCAATCATTGGAGTGAAAATGTTTAATCATCAGTATACTCACTTTAATAATAACCCTTAGCATTTGGAAATAAAGGTTTGGTCAGAAATATACTAAGAAACCTACATAATGAAATAGAAATTCACCTCATGTTCATGAATTGCTTCGTGCAAGCAATCCTAATTCATAACTAACATGACCGATTTTTCAACACGTATATTTGCTTCTGCATGTTCTGTCTTGCTCGCATTCCTGGCAATCAATGTACTCTGTGAACTACGAATGACCTCCCAATGCAGGGTTTTTTTAAATTCACCTCATAAATTGTATTTTAGTCTCCGCCTGACAATAAAATAGTGTGACGTAAACGATGATTGAATATCTAAATTCGAATGATACAATACTATTCTTCACTGACTATGTTAAGTATCAAAATATAAAGGAACAGCAAACGTCTAGAAGGACTCCAATGTGTATTTTACTTCATACATTCTGGGTATGTATTTTGTTCAAACATGTTCTGTTTGGAAATACAGCCATAAAATTAGAGATACACATTTTAAGAGCATATCAAAATCAAATCTGTGGAAAATTCTATGTTAATGGCTTGTATGATATTAAACACCATTAATTTATTGTGGGTAAACGATTAGATCATCGTACATATTTCTTCAGCACGCTATGTCGATCCATGCAAAAATGTATGTCATAAAACTGTGCTTAATAGTATAGTGTTTTATCAGAGGCCATAATGGATCTGTATATAATAAAATGTATTGAAAAATGGGCAATCCAGAGAAACTGGCAACATAAGGTAAACAAGATTAGATGTTTGGTGTACAGTTATCTCCCTTTATTGTCTACTGTTTTTGGTGATGCACTAACACCTGACGATATCTCGAAGGAGGTCGCATCAGGGTTCATAGTTTCAACCGACCAATCAGCGATGAGACTACTAAATAATTAGATATCAAAATAGAGTGCATGACAAAGGTTGTTGATCCATTAGTCAATATATCAATATGTCTTGTATATTGGTTGCCGGTCAAAACTGAATACCAGGTAAGAATAATAATAAAAACTGAAAGCCATCAAACCCCAAATATATGTGTCACCAATGACTACGGATATGTTCCATTTGTCGTAAGCACTTCCGGTCCTGTCATCATTCATGACTTATCACCGGGTTTGCAACTAGATTAAAATGACGGGTGCCACTAGTGGAGCAGGAACTCTTTATCATTCCGGAGCAACTCAGTTCACCCCCGGTTTTTGGTGGGGGTTCGTATTCATAGTGAATTGAAGAATAACAGGATACATGCCATTACCCCAAAATGGGATGTTGTTAGATATTAGTGTATTGCTAAAGAAAGGGACATACAACAAGCATGACAATTTAATTAGATTGGCTCGTACATACCATTTAGTACACTGATTATATTTACTAGTTTTATACATTCGTAATAGTAAAATATACTGCATTTCAAGACAAAATGAAAAACATCTTGATGTGTAATTACATCTGCAACCAAAATGACCACCATACAGCTAAATTATGTCATCTACAAGGCATCGCATTACAAATCGCCTTCAATTTTCATCCCTTCACAATAGCCATACAACATCAAACGAAATGTAGTGGTATCTTATGTGTACAACATGGTGCCCGAAAACCGTCTTGCACTTACCATACATCACCAACATTCCTGTTTTAGTTGTTAACGGGTTAGCAATGATGTAATGAAAAGTTCAGCTATGTTGATAAAATGGATGTCACGTGAAAACAATATTATACTAATAACTGAAAAAAAATTGGTTCACTATTTCTGACATTTAGGTTAATGCTCGAATACATGACAAATTTTATTGTTAGGGATTCCCTTATCAACAACAGTAAGCACACATCAAGCTTCGAATAGTGCAAGTGAAACTAATTGCCGCGACATTACTGTAATTCATACACTAACAAAGAGAGCATTAAATTCATTCATATATTAACATTAATATTTAAAACCAATGAAATATTGACGAAACAAAAGATTATTGTAATTTTTGCTTTGATACTGATTTTGTACATTTTAAATACCTGAACCACTCAATACACTTATGATATTTTGCATAAAAATATCAGAAATCCGAAACGAAAATAGTATGCTGACATCACTGAATATCATTTTAAATGATTTTACATTCAAATCACCAGACTCACGTCGTGCACACGAATTTGATATCTATGATTGTATTAATATATCACATATGATTTCATAGTAACTTCAATAAAGCGTAGATGGCTTATTTAGGACGCTAGCTACGCTTCTGTAGTACCATTTACATGAGTTAGATACACTCATAGTCGAAACGACTTTTTATATTCCCAGCATAGGTGTTTCGGTCTGCATCCGTTCACTGCAATATTACCGATAGAGTATAGACAATATGATATACCTTTGTTATTAACCATTACGCATAAATAATAAATTGTTGAATTGTATCCTCTTACACAAATTTGTATACTTATAAATATATATTACTGTATGAAAATAAATTATTTATGCAATTCGTTTTTATTTTGTTTTCTACAAACCATTACATTTGATCGGTCAAAATTAGAATAGATAGCTTACAGTGCATGCATTAAATCCAAACACGCAATCAAACAAAAATTACAAAATTAATATTCCCTGTTTCTCGGATGATTACAATCTATGGAATATAATTTGGTTAGAATTGTTAATGAAGTCTGATCCGACTAACGATACTTTTTTGATATCACAAATAGCACAGCTAGTTTGCCAAATTTAATCATGCATTTGCTTCCATATCAAAATTGATACAGTGATATGCTTATGATAAAGTGGCTCTAAACTGCCAAATAAATCAACCCAACACACCAAAGCCGTTGAATTATGTGATAAAGTTTGTCAGTCACTTGCGGCAGGTGAGTGGTTTTCTCCGGGTAATATCGGAGTACTCCGGTTTCCTCCACCAATAAAATAGACCGCCATAGTATAACTGAAATATTGATGAAAGTGGGTTTGAACACCATAGCCCTAACCCAAAGCCGTCATAGTATTATATGGCTTCCACTAAGCCAATTAAATCCTGAGTAATTCATTAAAGATGACTTCCTGTCAAGTTAAATCAAACCATGTCAACGATCAGAACCCAATGGTCGATATAATAGTTCGTCAAAGCCTATGTAAATTATGCAATATTTTGTGATATGACATTCGCATTGAAATATATTTTCTAGTCAACGAAATGAACAAATGATCTCATTAGTCAGCAATGCTAGGACAATCATACATAATTGCTAGCAGAAACTGCAGGCGGATATTGACAAATATTCTGATTGATACAGTGTTGCATAATAGGCATACGTGATTCAGTTGATTATATCCTAAAGTGCAGATTATAAGCTACTTTAAGACCCAATATCAGCCTTTCCGAATAAGATTTGCAGATTATAAACTACTTTAAGACCCGATACCAACCTTTCAGAATAAGATATACGACTCAGTCCGAAGTAACTGTATAGATTCTCCTCGATTAGTCTGGTGTTCATTAGTTGTGAGGATTTAGTTCGAAAAAGAAGGAATAATTTCGAGTTATGCTACTAACATCGGACTTAGTTTTACTTCGTGTCATCCAGAGACAAAACGTATTTGCTGAGTTGTGCATTGCAGGTCGGTATGTGTTCCACAGAACAAGACATTTGGATAATGCTCGACTAATAAATCATAATTTCCAAAACATTTTACGCGCGACAATCTAATACATTCAGATCGCCGTTCGTCATTTAAAATAAAGTTATGAAAGAGTAACACGACAGGTGGAACCGGAACTGCTTTACCATTCTGGAGCATATGAGGTCACTACCGGGTTTTAATGAGGTTTGTGTTGTCAGTCTTTTGTTTTATGTGTTTTATAGATCATGTTGTCCCTTTTTTTCTTTTTACCACTGTTATTGTCAGCCCTTAATCGAAGTTGTGTGGGCAGTCGTGGTCGTGATCGTATAGTAATTGGATTTACACCTACATATGTAATCCGTCACCACTAAAGTTGTGTGTTCGAATCCCACTCCATGGCGAGGTGTGCTCGAAAAAATGTGATAAAGTTTGGCAGACATATTTTTTAGTGTGACGTTAAAAACCATAATCCTAACCCCTTATTCGATTACGGCGTCTGGAATAATCAAACTCTACTTATTAATCACACCTTAAGCTCAAAGATAGTCAATTTGAATTATTGGTATTCTCTTACAGTACAAACAGACCACAATTAAGACCTTAAAAACTTTAATATGCCGAAATTGAAAACAAAAAAAAAGATCACTATTTTCATTCGAGAGCCCCTGAGTTAATCCCTGGTTTTCTTGTGCGGGGTCCATATTGCTCGTCGAATTAATTTCCTCTATTGTGTTTTTTGTGTTCCTTGGCTTTTTTGTTCTATGTCTGGTTCCAAATGCTGTCTCCGTCTCGTTAATTCATCCCGGTTTTAAGTAGCATGGCTTATTATGTACATGTCCTGTTATGTGTCTTTACGTTCTTAGTTCCGTGTTGTGATGTCCGTAATGAATGACAAATTAAAAAGATGTTCGGTTCGTCTTTGTTTATATGTCTTATTGTGTTGTGTGTGTTGGATATAGTGAGGTCTAACATTTGATCCTACATGTATTATATGTCGCTACGTTCTTAGTTCCATGTTTTTGTAATCTTTAACGCCCTCCCCCCCAAAAAAAAGCCTCAGCCCAGTTGCCTGTAGGAGGGCTGATATTTAGTTAATTCTACATGTTTGTGTGGGTATATAGTGTTGTCCAACACTTTTTTATCTATATATGTGGCATGTCGGGTGTCTTATAAAGGACAGAACTGCATAGTCCTACCCGTTTTGTTTAGTTTTGGTTGTCTTCTTGTCCTGTGCCAGTGTCTCTGTATTGTCCATTCTTGATTGTCCTTTCGCTTTTTTCTGACGTGTATTTTTCAGTAAACGTTACCCGTTAGCTTTATTCAAATGTATTTATGTATACCGTTGTGCAACACGTTTTCCATATCAGATGATATTCGCGTGGATACATGACGGGTACTACTAGAAGTACAGGAAGGAACAATCATTTAAAAATATTCCATTGTTCATAACAACAAATGGATAAGTTTTTCAAGGACGGAACTGTTAACCCTTCCGGCGCACAACATTCACTCCAGGTGTTTTGTGGAGGTTCCTTTTGCTCAATATTTCGTTTTCTGCGGACAATTTTGTAGTCTTTTTGTTTCTTGTGGCCATTATATTGACTTACGGCTTCTGATTGTCCTTCGGTATTTTCAGACTACATTCTTGATTGCACCTTATGTTTTCTTACATACAATACAAAATTTCCTGAACATAACCATATATATATATTTAGATCTATCAGAAAGTAACATCTTGAAATTGCACTGTTTATTAGAATTGGTTGTTCTCTTATAAAAATTTCTCTTTTTGGTATTTGCTTTATTATAACATAAACAGCATTATCAGATACTTTCATAATGTGATAATGTACGTATATAATGAATTACCTACAAAAATATCCTCTCCATTTACTATTATTGAAATTGTCAAGCAACAATATAGTCATAACATTGTTAATATATGTTACACAAATATTATCTATCTACGACATCTAGTAACACAATAGTTAGTCGTCAGCTTGTACAAATGCATGGCAACGTATTTAAATTATTTAATCTTTGAAAGAACAAACTGGAATATATAGACAATGTATTAAGTCGGGCAGTCCATATATAAATTGGTCTGAACGGATAGTGATGCATATCAACTTTTATTTTTTTTTCAAAGAAAAGCTGTATCATATTTGCTACGAATACGATTTTTCAATGATTTTTTATAGTTTAGATTTTTCAGACTTTGTAGTTTTGTTCATATCGTATCCATCGAAATATGGATGGGAAGGAAATGCCGTTTTTATCAAATCTCTACAAACAGAAATGTCTGACGATTCTCAATGTTCCCCTTTTTCGAGGATAAAAAAAATACAGCTACATACTGAATTAGCTATTGGATGCAGTTTTTGTCAAAGACAGAACAGGCGTGGTCACATTCCCCTGACCCATAATAAATCATGGTAACATCTCATTCTCCATTGGCGAGAAATTGCCTGAAATTATCAGTTCTTATTATGCTCCGCCTATGTTTACATTGAACATTTGACACGATTCTGCTGGTGCAGTCTGTTTTTAGGAGGCGGTCTGACCTTTCTATTGCTCCCTGATGATTGCTAAAACTGTTTCTGTGGCTGACCAGTGAGAGTTGATTGAATTTCTAATAGTATTTGTTTTCACCAATGCAGTTCGCTTCCATGTGCCGCCTAAATTGAAACTTACGAAAATGTTCTCCTACATCCCTTTTTGTTGAATATTTAAATAAAATGTAACGTTATTCACAACATCACATTTCACCATAAAGTAACATTTGTCGGGGGTTTATTATTTTGTGAATGTTGGTTTATTTATTTACTTTACTGGTGTCTAACACGCTTTCTATTTCAGATCTTGTGTAGTTTATCACGACGGGTCTCACATGTGAAACAAGAACGGCTAACTCTTCCGGAGCACATGAATTCACCCCCGAGGTTTAATGGCGTTCGATTTGCTCGATCTGTTGTTTTATGTGTAATGTTTTATAGATCGTCGTTTGTTCTTTTTATTTTGGTCATTGTGTTATCTGTCATTTTTCTATTATGACTTATGGTTACCCCTTTGGTATCTTCAATCTTTCCTTATGCGCTGTACAACTATGTACGGTTGTTGATATAATTATTTTTAAAACTTTTAAGTATATGCTTATTGGAAACATTCATTGGCATGTTTAGCTTCTATTCTGTTATTCTTTAAGGTAAAAACAAATAAAACTGTTAATTATATTCAAAGGCCAAATAAAAAAATGAAACAAAAACATTTAAAATAATGTTCATTGTTCAATTCATTTAAAAACAATTACAACACATATTATTTTCGCATGAGGCGTTTCTGGAATAACCTTCAATCGGTGTTACCATTATTTCATGATCGATTTAACAACTGTAGCTATAAAATGTCAGACTTTCTAGGAGTACCCATTAGACCAACATCTTTAAGCTACACATTAGACTTCTAACTATCAGCAGACTCAATTATTCTGTTCTGTGACAGTTGGATTTAAATGTTATTCTTGTGAACAATCTCAGTCAATACTTCAGTGCTTTATAGTAAGATACCGATGGCCAAGCTATTTATATAGCACGCATACAAGGCATAGATATAGTCTCTCAATTAACGCACGCAATTATCTTATTTCGTCCAGTTGGAAAAATACCCATTTATGTAGCAAATATTAAAATAGACGGACACTTGGACATTTCATATTAATCCACAGTTCCACTCATCAATGGTCTTGGTTTGTTGCTATTGTCAATTTCCTTGTGACCATTTCGATGTCTTTCATCTACATCAGGTATAAAAACGTTTCGTTTCTTTCTGACCAAGCTTTCTTGTAATATCTGAATTTCATTTTAATACCTGCAACTTGATACACTTGCACAAACTTACTGTCGGAAATGGAAATCTCAAGTTCGTTAAATTTTATCTAAAAGCAACGTTTCATTCTTCAACACTTCACTTGGTTCTAATTAGATTTTTGACTGATTACATAATTGTTTGTTTATCAATCAACCGTGCACTTGTCTAGTCTAAATACAATAAAGTCAATCTCTAAGCAAATGTTATAAATATTCCTTTGATATCTTAATGATTTTCTTATTCGTGAAGCCTTAGGGACAGAAATAGTAAATTTCAATTATTGCTTATCATTTACATCATAAAACAATCTGCCGAAATTATAACAAAGATATATCTGATATGTGTTGACTTATCAATTAAATCAATTAACATTTTTCAAGATACTAAGAGTATTTTAATTTTCTTGTGTTTTGTTGTGTTCGTCTTCGTCCTGTTTCTTGTGTGTCCATTGTTGCGTGTGTCGCTGGATTCTGCGTTCTTGAGTGCCCCTTCTGTTTTCCCTTGTGTGCTCACTGTTGCCTGTCTCGTTGTGTTGCTGGATTCTGCATTCTTGAGTACCCCTTCTGTTTTCCCTTGTGTGCTCACTGTTACCAGTTTCGTTGTGTTGTTTGCATTTATTTACACATACTTGTGTCTAAAATGATTTTTCAATGTTAGATGATGCAGTAACACGACCAAAGTCCCTCTGAAGCATCTGCATCAATCAACCTATTTGTATTTCTTTTGGGATTCATGTTGCTCAGTCTTAAGTGTCCTGTGTAATATGTTTTCTTTTTTATCTTTTTCATTTGGTCGTTATATTAATTTACGGCTTATTATTACCGCTTTTGTATCTTCAAGCTTTACTTACTTACAATTCTTACAATACAGACTTTGTGTTAACACAAAAGTACATAGACCGGTTAGACAGTAACATCGTGAATCATCATTGAACAAAATTTGAATGGACTTTCTCTTACGAAAGTTGCTAATTTCTCTATTCCCGTTTATTCCCGTTATTATAACAGAAAACATTGTCAGAATACTCATGCTGTAATACTACAAGTATATGACACATTACCTACTAAGATATTTTCTCTATTTACTATTATTGAAATTACTAAGCAACAATATAATCAAGACAATGTCAATATATGTTACACAAATATAATATGTCTACGACATCTCGTAACACAATAGTGGGCCGTCATCTTGGACAAATTCATGGCAACGTATTCAAATTGTTTAATCTTTGAAAAAGCAAACTGGAATAATTATACAACGTATTAAGTCGAACAGTCATCATATAAATTACTAGTAGTTCGGAAAGGATAGTGATGCAAATTAACTTGTATTTTATTTCTCAAATAAATACTGCGTCAAAGAGTCAACCATACCCTCTACGAATTAAATTCTACAATGATTTTTCATATTTTAGATTTGTTTTAGACTTGAACTTTGCAAATTTATTCGTATCGGCTCCATCGCATCTGTGCTTGAATATGTTGCTTCTCCGCTAAGCACGCAGCATGAAAGAAAAGATTAAAAACTGGTTGGTTTGGAATGTGTCTGAGTGGGGCGATATGTCAATCTGCGTACTGTTGTTTCAGTGAACTAGTGTTTGAAAAATCCAACTAAGCGAGTTGATCTAGCATTAAACCAATTTCATCATCATTTCATTGTAAATTAAATATTCCTGGGCTGGCTTTAAACAACAATCACTCACTCACTCATGTCGTATCCATAACAATGTTGATGGGAAATGCCCTTCAGATAAGACATGCAGAAATGTATGACAATCATCACTGTTCCCCTTTTCCGTGAAAAAAACCCCCATCTAAATACTCAACTAGCTAGTGGAAAAATGTGTTCTCTTTCAACGAGAGAAAAGGCGTGATCAAGTTCTCCTGAACCATTATATATCATGATAACATACAATTCTTCAATAGAATTAAACTTACAAAATCTTCCACGCCTCTTCCTTTGTTGAATATTTAATTATCTTCAAAGCATAGCAAATGAAATAATAATAAAAAGAAACGCTTAAAAAGAATTTTCGTTACTCAATAAAGCAATTTGTTAAAACAGCTTAACATTATTTCATGATCGACTTGTCTTTGAAAATTTAATCTATTACCTGATTACAATGTATTGAGGCTAATCACATATAACTACTATAGCTATCAGAATGTAAGACATTCAAGGATCAATATCTTCAAGCGACAAATTAAGATTCCAACACCAGCAGACTCAATTACTCTGTTCAGTGACTGTTAGATTTAAATGTTGTTTTTGGATACAGCCTTAGTCAATACCGGAATGAAAAATATAAAGCTGTGATAACAAAAACAAGCTTAAGCAATACAGAAAACTAAATAAACAAAGAAATAGCACAAGAGCCCTGCCTTGTAACGGGACATCCACAAAAACTCCTTCAAGGCTGCTGCAATTTGCATGAGATTATCCAGCCACGAGGCACTCACTATGGAACATACAGTTGTCAGAGATAAATGAATCATGAATATGATGTTTAAGCCATTCTATGTATTTAAAGGGTACCGCTTTTTCGCTTTAATGTACCTTATTAATATTTGTTTTAATTCAATTTGCTATGTTTAATAAGAAATACAAAAATTATATACATCATGTACAATATTTCAGAGATTTCTGGCCAAGCTATTTATAGGTACAAGGTATATATAAATCCTCTCAAGAAAACCCCACAACTAGTTTATTTTGCATAGTTGGGAGGATGCCCGTTTAATAGCAAGTATTCGAATATACGAACACTTCGACATTTTATATCAAACTCACTGTTCAACTCACCAATGGTCTTGGTTTGTATGTCGACGAATCGTGTGGGAATAACAAGCTTCATGATGTGAACTCATTTAATTTCACTGACGATAGGAGCATTTTATAATACCATATATATAGTTATTCACAGATCGCTGTAGTTAATTTCCTTGTAACGATTTCGATGTATTTCATCTATATCTGTTCTAAAAACTTTTCCTTTCTTTCTGAAAAAGCTTTCTTCTAATATTTAAATTTCATTTTAATTCCTAAAATTTCATGCACAAGCTTTCTATTGGAAATGGAAGAAGAGTTTGAAGATACCAAAGCGGTAATCAGAATCCGTATATCACAGAATAACAGACAACACAATGGCCAAAAGATACCAAAGCGGTAATCAGAATCCGTATATCACAGAATAACAGACAACACAATGGTCAAAAGAAAAAAGTACAAAAGACAAACAGCGATCTACAAAACAAACATATAAAACTAAAGATCGAGTAACACGAACTCCATTAAAAACAGAAATTTCACGTTCGCCAAGCTTGACCTAAAAGTATGTTTCATTCTTCAGCAATGACTTGTTACTAATTAGACTTTTGACTGATTACATAATTGTTTGTTTATCAATCAACCGTGCACTCGTCTAGTCTAAATACAATAAAGTCAATCTCAAAACAAATATAATAAATATTCCTTTGGTATCTTGAAACGTTTCTCATGCGTCAAGCCTTAGGGACAGAAATAGTAAATTTCAATTACTGCTTATCATTTACGGTACAGAAACATCACAATTAATAGATTAAAGACAAATCTGCCGAAATTTTAAACAAACAAAATATACCTTGGATATTGGTGCGCGTACCAATTAAAATCTCCTACGTTAACGATTTAAAATTATTCAAAGTACTAAGGATAGCTGTGTCACAAATGACCACGGATATGTTCCACTTGTCACAAGCACTTCCTGATCCTTTCCTGATTCATGACTTATCACCGGGTTTGTTACTAGAGTACCATTCCGGAACACCAGAGTTCAACCTCGGATTTTGATGATGGGATTCGTGCTGCTTGATCTTTGACTTTCTGTGGGGTGTTTTGTGGATATTTGTCATTTTTCTAGTGCCATTGCGTTGTCTGTCAATCTTCGATTGACGGATTCTGATTACCTCTTTGGTATCTTCAAGCTCTTCTTTATGTTCTGTGTTGTGTTTGTTTCCGTCCTGTGTATTGTGCCCAATGTTGCCTGTGTCCCTGGCTTATCTTTTCGTGATTGTCCCTTCGACGTTTATTTCCAGTATGCGGTACCTGTACATGTCATCTGGCTTCAGGCATCCTGGTGTCTAAGATAATGTTTCATTAGCAAACGATGGCTGTATCGAGAAGCAGTAACACGACAGATGTTGAAGAAATGGACTGCCCCTTTGAACCACCTGAGTATAACAAAACGAGTTTATTTCTTGTGGAGAATGGTAATAACAAAATTACCGAACTGCGAACACTCTACCAAAGGGAAAGTCAAAACACATAAGTATATAAACAGACAAAATCAGTCAACAACCGGAAAACTGTGTGTTCGTATTGCTCAGTATTAAGTGTCCTGTGTATTATGTTTAGTTTGTGTTTTTGTCCTTTATCGCTTGACCGTTATATTAATTTACGGCTTATGCTTATTACCACTGTGGTATCTTCAAACTTTACGAACTTACAATACGGCCTCTTTCTGAACATAGACGTACATATATATTGTGGTTCGGCTAGACAGTAACATCTTGGATTACCATTGAAAAAAATGAATTTATTTTTTCTAACGAAAATTGCTCATTTCTGTATTCCCTTTATTAAAACAGAAAACATTGTCAGATATATAAATGCACCGTGATAATATAAGAATACCACAAATTACTTACCAACATAGCTTTCCAATTTACTATTGTTGAATTGATTGATTGATTGAAGTTTGACGTCCAGCGAGCAATTTTTCAGCTATATTCAGGACGATATCATGTTTACAATAAATCAATATGTAGGTTGAAAACGGGGGACGGATAGACCAATGGGCAAAAAAAATTAAACGCCACGGGACTCGAAACAAGGAAAGGTGATGGGTAGGGTCGGATAATTTAGCCAGTGCAACAGGTCTCTTATGAACCACTCATCACGAGCATAATGCTCATAATGAGCTGCTACACTGGGTTCTTTAACGTGCGAAGAGGATGGCAATCTCTCAACACGGGACCTCGGTTTTATTTACGTTTTATCCGAAGGACGGGTTGGTTGTGAATTTATACATCCCGCACAACCGACGGACGCCCCTTCAAACCGAAGAAGTTCTCTGTCCCATTTATATACCCCGGTGTTGGTCCCTTTTAGAGGACTAGTGTCTCTAGGACGGAGAAACCTGATGCTTATTCTACCCCCGGCACACCCTCTGGGAGGGGGTTCTATTATTGAAAGTGTCAAGCAAACAATTTAAACTAAACCATGTTAATATATATTACACAAATATAATGTATCTGCGACATCTAGTAATACAATAGCAAGCCGTCATCTTGTAAAAATACATGATCAACGTATTCCAATCGTTTAATCTTTGAAAGAGAAATCTCAAATAGAATTACAACAATGTAACAAGTCGGGCGGGCAGTCAACACCAAATTAATAAGAAAGGATATTCTTATCAAAGAAATTTGCCACAAAGATTCAATCATAGTTGCTACATATAGCCTTTAAGAATAAGTTTTTTTCAAAGATTTGATTTTTATTTTTAGCTTTCCTCATAACGTATCAATATTTCTGTTTTGTAAGCGTTATGGTCTTTTATTGATTTTATGTTATTTGGAAGCGAGTTCCAATCTTTAATAGCATTGAAGAAAAAAGTTGAAGAGTCCACACCTTTGATTTTTGGAACAACGAAGTTGAATTGGCTTGATCTAGCGTTATATTTATGATTTTCACTAACTTTTATAAAATTATCTTTTAAATACGTTGGACATTTGTTGTTATAGATTTTATGTGCATGTCCTAATCTTAATTGCTTTACCCTATTCTCAATATTAAGAAATCCAACACTTGATAGTTCTGGTTGGCGAACACTAGATCTTGGACCTAATTCTTTTATAAATCTAACGGTTTTGTTCTGGGCAATCTGAAGTTTGTTTTTTAAGGTCTGTGAAACACCAGCATACCACGAGGAACATGAATAGTCAAAGTGACATTGGATTAGAGCCGTTGTAAGAGTTTTGCGAGTTTCAGTTGACAAGCACCTCGCTTTCTCAAAAAAGAGTTTGAAGATTCCAAAGGGGTAATCAGAATCCATAAATCGGGGAAGTACAGACAACAATTTGGCCAAACGAAAAAGGACAAACACCGATCTACAACTCCATACACATTTATAAAACTGCAGATCAAACAACGTGTACCCCATTACAAACCGGGATGAACTCAGGTGCAAATTATCACAAAGCAATATTTACACACTGGGCAGTTATGTACTGTTAATGATGAGTGAAATAAGGTGAGTAATTATTGCTAAATATGCTATTGTGTAGTCATATATTGGCGAGAACAAGTTACATTTTGATGTGATGGTGATGCTAATGTTCGATTTGTTCTAGACCACCAATCTGAGTTGGTTTTATATAGCAATAGCTTACTGTCGCTCCATTCGAGTATATTATCCTGATTTCGAGCCAACAAGTATTTGGTCTTACTCCTTAGCTGTGCGTGCTTTACGTAGAAGCAAAATATACCAATGTTATAGTCTTTGATTTGAACCGACCGGGTTTCAAGCCAGATCTACACCGCACTCGAGGTGACCACGGTAACCATTACACCACCAATGTAATTACTGCTAACGATAAAATTATACTCGAATACTCGAATGTATGTTCATTTTAAAACGTCCTTTGCATGCTTAGTTTCTATTCTGTTGTTTGTTTTAGATGTAGACAAATGTAATTTTCTAGACAATCAAACTCAAGATAAGAATATAAAACTATTCAAATTTCATTGTTCAATAAAACAATTTGTCTAAACAGATTGCCATTATTTCATGATCGACTTGTTTTTGAAAATTTAATCTAGTGTCTATCATATTTAACCACTTTATTTTGGAAGGATATCAGACATACAATGAGTACCCATTGGACCAAATGTTTCCATGCGACAAATTATAATTCTAACTACCAGCAGACTCAATTATACTATTCACTGACTTGGATTTAGATGGTATTCTTGTGTACAGTTTTAGTCAATACCGCCATGATAGATTTATACAAAATGATAAATATAAGACTGTGATAATAAGATAAAGTTAGGGTGCCCAAATCTGGTGCAAGATACGACAAATATAGAAAAGAAATAACACAATAATCTAACTAACAGGTAAAAAGCAGACGATGATTTGTTGATCTGCAACGATATATCAACAAGAACTACAAATCAGGATCGTTTCGGTGATATATTGGTTAGCCTGATCGCCCCAAGATTGTGGGTACGAGCCCCGGTGGGGTCAAACCGAAGACTATAAGTGGGATTTATGGCTTCCCCACTAAACAAGCGGCTTTAAGCAGTAAGAGTAAATACTGTCTTGCTCGAAATTAGGACAATGTGTCACAGTGGAGCAACACGTCTATCCGCGGAATGTTGCTTTAGTCAGCTAGCCCTATAGAAATTGAAATAAAGGTATTTAATAGTCATTCAAATAGGAATGCCAATCTATGATCCTCCTTTGTATGTCGACATAATGTTCATCCAATATATACGGAACATATTGAACAGCGTTACCCGTTACAAAAAATGTAGGCGATTGAGTAAAGACTGCAATACGGTTATTTCGAATCATTTCCATTCCGTCAAAATTTTGTTATTTTCCTCCGCCAGATCACGTGATTTCGATGGAACTCCTGGCACTGAACTTCCGGTTTCAATGTACACAACAAAAACTCCAATCGATATGTGCCGGTTTAACGTTCGATCCTCAACTAAAAAAAATCTTAACATTTTCTGTAAAAGACAGATATCAATTAAATTATTTTATTTGTATCAACGACTTCAATGCAGAGACAAATACTTCTTTAAAATTCAATTTGTTTTCTTTCTTTATTTGCGGCTGTCAGCATCATCAAAGGAAATCGATATGCCTTTATGTATATATTTCTGATATCAGACAGATAGTGGGGTACCGAACACCAGTATTTATTCAGCGATTTCCTTGGCGTCTCCATATTACAATTACTTATAATCTACCGCATCTACGATTATGATATGCTGACGGTGTCACAGTAATAGCGTAAACACCGGAAATCGCCTGCCGATTTGTTCAGACGTCAAGACACGAAAAAGACGGAACGTGGTCGGAATTGACATGATTCGAAACAACCGTATTAGCTTGTTAAAGAAATGGTAGACAAACGTTAATGAATCAATACATTTCCTGGCAGTAACTGTGCTATCAAAGACTAATATGTATATGCTTATTCATCGGTCGCTACTGCCAATTTCCGTCTAACCCTCTCTGTATATTTCATCTATATATTCTTACTTAAGTATCTGTTTTCTACCTACTAAGCTTCTATGCAATATTTGAATTTCATTTTAATACCTGCAACTTCATACACTTACTCAACCTTTCTATCGGAATGGAACGTGGTCGGAATTGACATGATTCGAAACAACCGTATTAGCTTGTTAAAGAAATGGTAGACAAACGTTAATGAATCAATACATTTCCTTGCAGTAACTGTGCTATCAAAGACTAATATGTATATGCTTATTCATCGGTCGCTACTGCCAATTTCCGTCTAACCCTCTCTGTATATTTCATCTATATATTCTTACTTAAGTATCTGTTTTCTACCTACTAAGCTTCTATGCAATATTTGAATTTCATTTTAATACCTGCAACTTCATACACTTACTCAACCTTTCTATCGGAAATGAAAATGTCAAGTTCTTTAAGCTTGATCTAATAACATATTTACATCTTCAATTATTGTACTTGTTTCTAATTATATTTTTGACTGATTACATAATTGTTTGCATGTAATCTATTCTTTAGCAATTGACTGATTACATAATTGTTTGCATGTAATTTATTCCTTAGCAACGCAATCAACCGTGTCCATCGTCTAGTTGAAATACAATAAAGTCAATCTCTAGCTAAAAGAAAATTGAAAACAATCTGAAAGTTAGGTAAACAAAACAAATTAACTTCTCATATTATTACATGTATCAGGAATGTAATATACTAGATTTGTTTCATGTTTGTGTACAATTACCTCCTACACATGATGATGGAGTGTGTCAATAAAGATGTAGATTCAAATCTTGATTACTCATAATGATTTCGCAATGGTAATTATATTGATTCTGTCTCAGGAAATATTTAAATGTAAAAAAAAAAATACTATTGTCCCTGTATCCCATTTGCCTTTTGTCGCGGCTACAATGTGTACTTTATTTCGAAATATACAGGATGTATTTAACCCGCAGGGAACGTGGTACTTTACAAACCCGTTACCCACTATGAATCACGGTTAGGCTTTCCGTATTATAACTTGACAACTACCGCTCCCCGAAAGTTTCCCCCTATCAGCCACATGATAAAGCTTTTAACAGCTTTGTGGGTTTGAACTCTGGACTGGAAACCTTCACCATTATCCTCTGGCAACATATATCACAACCATAATGAATAACGACTACAGACACATTGGTACCGACACGCATTTTGTCAGAAAGAAAGAAGACGACAGGATCAAATGATGGTATACAGCGATAAACCATACTATTTTAACACGCTACATACCTATAGCAACGAACCAGTATTGACAAAACCTGAAAATATTTTGTAATTGTTCATCCTTAATAGTGTCAAATACCACAATACCCAAGATCACACCCACGGTAGATTAAAGAAATTCAATCACGTAGAAGATTTGAATAATTCGAAGTCAGTGAAAACGAACGGAATGTAAGACAGTAGATGCACATGCCTTAATCGACTGTCAGTATATTATATAGTCGTATTTCTAAAGCAATCAGTGCAGTCACTGTCTGTATAAAGGTGTAGTCATATATGATCTATTGCTGTATATATATATAGTCTCCTGTCATCCTGCGTCTTATGCTTAGTGAACTGGTCGCATGTGGATCGCGTTGTATATATACTTCATATATCGTCCAATATGTACAACATATAGTAGATTATAAGACGTCTGCAAAGAATTGCTACTGGAAGAACCCTATAACAAACTATTTATACTGATAATACTGTATGTTGTTTCATTGTAAATAATATTGCGTTTCTGCGATATAGTGAGACAAACTAAAATAACAAAGCAATATTTTCATACTTTCCCTTTTAAGTGATATCGGGCAATAAATAAACGACGCAGCTTTCTAAATTAAGTTACCCAATAATTAATATATTGCGTATTCCAGTTGTGCAAAACCAACAACAGTTGCAATACATTTATCACGTATAAACAATTTAATTTCACAGCACACGATTGATTTTCTAAGAAATATGTTTTCTCCAATTACAGAAATAAAACTTCTATTCAATTTTTAATTGTATTGGAAATAATGATTGCTAAAAAGTATCTAGTACATTATATCAAATCTGATGCAATCAAATCAATATTGTTACGGTATTACAATTTATATCAAGCTGTACTGAATGCTTCCATTCAAAACTTGTTGTTAAGCTTCAGAAGCACAGACCTACTTGTTTGAACAGAACAATATCAATAACAAAAATGCATTTTGTCACGTAGAAACAAGTTAATACAGCCACATGATACATCTACTTAGGATTTCCCACTGATAACATTTTTCAAGTGAATTCTGAATTACAAAAATATTAAACATTATCAAGTAAAACTATTTCATTTAGGCGAAAATTGAAAATAAAATGCATACCATCAATTGTTACAATGTAGACATTCTTTTTCATAAAAAAAAAAAAAAAAAAAAAAAA
>MJUT01058894.1:990823-1008487 GCA_002080005.1 Gigantidas platifrons | reverse complement strand
ATTTTTTATCATCATTGTTGTTGAGTACGAAGTACATACATATTTATAACTTAATTGCTATTGCAGTCCTGTAATATTAACAAAAATCAATTCCTGAGATCCTGTAGATCATTGTTTGTCCTTTTGTTCTGTTTAGTGTGGCCATTGTACTGTACTTCTTTGATTCGCGGCTTCTGATTACACCTAGGTATCTCCAAGCTTAACTTATCTTAGCTTTTATTACAGTTCCTCTGAAAAAAACGTAAATCAAGTTCTGTAGATCATTGTTATTCCTTTTTTTTCTTGGCTATTGTATTATCTGTAGTTATTTGATTTACGGCTTCTGATTGCCCCTTTAATATCTTCAAACTTAATTTACGTACAATTTTCTCGATAGAATATAAACGACATGAGTTTCAACCTGCCAAAGCGGTAATCAGAAGCCGTAAATCAAATGACAGATAAGACAATAACAAAAAGAAATAAAAAAAAAAGAGGAAAACGCAAACAACTGTCAACTAAACGATACACAAGGTTAAACTCGGGTGTTCCGAAAGGATATACGATGTGAAAATTAATAATGGACCACACCTCTCCCCCTCTCCCCAAAACAAACAAAAACAATTGTCGGGAAAATTTCGTACTAGTCTCTTATGCTACTGTTGGCAACACATGATCATTAAATATACAATATTGGTGTATTGACGGTAAATATAGAATTCATGTGGCGAGGATTAAAAATGGGCGAAAGAGAGCTTTAGCGAGTCTTTCCATCCGTTTCGTGCCGAGTCACATAGATTCTATATTTACCGCCAATGCACCAATATTGCATTTATCTTGCAATAAAAGTTGCCCAACATTGTTTTATTTAATTTATTAAGAAAAAAAGACAACGGAAACCCCAATATGATACCTCAATAGTAGTTCCGGTAATGGGCGTGGCTTAATAGCTTTATTAGGCTAATGTGAAAAGTGTTATTATGACAAGGGTGTGGCTTAATAGCTTTATTAGGCTAATGTGAAGAATGTTATTATGACAATGACATAATATGCGAGCGTCAGAGAGCTCTTTATGGTATAAAATGTGTACTTAGGATTTTTTGACAAACATGGCTTCACATACTGATGCATAAAAAAAGATCTGCGCATTATAAACACGTTCCGTGTAACACACTTACACACTCAATTAATGAAGATATTCTTAACATAAAGCGCAAAGGTGATCCTAAATCTCGTACCCTCTTTCGTACGTCCGATACCACTGAAACCCGGAACCCGTGTGTAATAAAAGTCATTTTGTTAGCGTGTTCTACTTATATTGATATTTTTAATTCATTAAATCTCTTCTGACATACTGACAAGAATTGTTTCTCTGTGCGGAAGTTAACTTTTGAGATTTCGTAAGGAACGAGAGTTTGATTGAATGAGACTATATTCGGCCCTTAAAAAATTCGTCCCCGATATATCTCGGCCCAAAAAATCTCGACACTTTTTTGATGCACTGGATGAGCGTGAAATTGGCAGATAATTTTCAGATTCGCGAGCATCCATGGCCGTGCCTGTTTGATATTAGAGCAACAGTTTATTTCAAACCATTTATGACAAATACATAACCCATTTGCTGGATAAAAATAAATAATACTGTTGTACAGACTAATCTAATAAAATGAAAAACAAAAAATACCACACTGTCGGAACAGTTACAAAATACCACACTGTCGGAACAGTTCTAAAATACCACACTGTCGGAACAGTTCTAAAATACCACACTGTCGGAACAGTTCTAAAATACCACACTGTCGGAACAGCTCTAAAATACCACACTGTCAGAACAGTTCCAAAATAAAATATCAAAATTGTTGAAAGAGGTAAAAATCGATGCACCTAACACACAAATACATGACCGTTCACTTTCCTGGCTTGGTACAGGTACTGGTTTAAACTAGCTTTATGTGCCCACACCTCCCCGTTTAGCGAAATGATGCGGTCATGCTAGTGCTGTCACGTGTAATTACGACAATTGCAGATAAGGCATTCACTCTTTTATAACTACAATTAATGGAAGCGAAAGTATTATACAATGTATATACTATTTTATTATAATGTATTTTAACTTCGACTTTCTATAACTATCAATGCAATCAGTGCCTATCACCACGAATACTGTGAGTTCTAATTCCGCTCAGGCGATGTGTACTCGATACAACATTATGTGACAAAAGTTCGTCAGTGATCTACGGCAGGTCGGTGGGTTTCTCCATGTACTCCAGTTTCTTCCACCAAAACAAATGACAGCCACGATATAACTGAAATATTGTTGACAGTGGCGTTAAACACCATAACACTAACCCTAACACTCTATGAGTTTGAGTTATGTTGCATGTTTTTGAAAGATTTGATTTGATTTTTTATGTTTTAACGCCACTTTCAACAATATTTCAGCTATATCATGGCGACCAGTTTTAGTGGTGGAGGAAGCCGGAGAGAACCACCGACCATGGGCAAGCAACTTGTAAACATTATCACATGCGGCTGCGAGTCGAGTGCACCCTTTTTTGTAATTTACAAAGCCGGGCGCGAACCCACGCCGTATTGGTGATAGGCTTGTATGAGTTGTTAGATCCAACGACCTAACTCATTGAGCCACCCGGGCCCCCTGTTTTTGAAAGACATTATACTTCATGTAGTGTAGACAAGTTAATACAATTTCATAATTGATTTGTCTGTCGAAGTAAAATCTATAATTGGGCATGATTAAGTGGTTTGGATACATATTGAATACAACTGAGAATATGTATGTATGTACACGTATATTAAAAATAATTATTAAAATCATCAATTGACAACAAAATGTTTTGAGAGGTTTTCAACATTTCTAAAGCATATGAATATGATGCTAACAAGACAAGAATCTTTATTCTCAAATAGACGATAAAGTACAATGGTACAGAGAAGACGCAACATATAAATACAACACAACACATACATGACAAATAAGATAATAGATCCACAAATACATATTATAGATTATACATACATTATTTACAGAACGACATTTTCTAGTTTTTTTTTGTTCTGGTTTGTGTTTTTGTTATGGCTTTTTTTTTTTTTTTTTTCAGAAGTACACATAATTTGTTTAAATTTTAATATATTTGGCCTTTAGTAAGATTTCTACTTATTAGTTGGGTTCGATTTTCAGTAAAAAAATAACATTCCATGATATAGTGAAATTCGTCATCAATAGTTATAGATATGTAATCATGTAAACATCTAAATAAATTCACTTTATCAGCAGATATTATTATTATTTGTATTATTCCAAGAAAGTAAATATCTTCATTATCAGTGATGCAATGGTTAGCGTACTCGCCTGAAATGTGGTGCATCGTGAGTTAGATCCCCGTTCGAGTCAAACTAAAGACTATAAAATTCCTGTATATAGCTTCTTCACTATAGCATGCAACATTGAGAAGAAAGAGCAAAGACTGATTGGTTTGGAATCAGGTGTAATATGCCTGAATGGAACTACATGTCCATCCGCGGACGGTTGTTTCAGTGCCTAATAGAAATTCAAATAATCGTGTTGGTCTAATTTAAAGCTTGTATCATTATTGTATCATTTCATCTAATGTGGTTTGTTCGCGTCATGATGTAGCTGAAAACTTGGTTCGTTAATCACTCATTCATTGAGTAATACTCCAATCCGTCAAGTACATCATTTATCAGTTATTTTCCATAGTCCTCAAGCTATGTATGACACGTGATTATTGTAATGGCATTTCATTGGCTACTTAAGCTGTGGTATTGATTAGTCACGTCTACTCCGAAAATATAATAATCCCGACAATAGTACAGTTGCTTACACAATTCTAAATACCAACCGCATAGGGATAGATACGATTTGAATAAAATAGAAAGTTTACTTGCGGTATAACTGGACATTTGAGGACACAGAAAACTGGAAAGTGGCACATATCAGACAACAGCGTGGTTTTGAGTATTAATTCAAAACCTAATCAGTTTCAATTTGAACTAAGAAAGTGATGAATGGATCTTGAACATGGAATAGCCACGACACACACAAACATTGACGAACAATTACAATACCATGTGAAGCATCAACAATTTCACCTGTATAAGTTTCAGTAGTAACTGTATTGTTGGAATTGCATGTAAATTAACTTTCATTTACAAAATAAAGCCATAATAATAAACAGGCTAAATTTATACAGATAGCATTATTATTAATTTCAGAACTGTCCGACATAAAACATTAAAGGAAAACTCCATGGTCTTAACAAGTTAGCGTGAATATTTAAATGACATTAACTAAAAGACATCTGTGTTAATGACAGCTAAAAATAATATACCGTAAGGTAGAATTTGGTGATTGAAGTTGCCTGTTGCACCAAACAATGGGGGTCGCCATTTTTCAACACTCTACAATGTGAGAAGACAAGGGACATCATTATATATACATAATCCATTCTCGGATTATACCTGCAATTAAAGGTCTTCCGAAAGAGCAGTAACGTATTAGTGTCGGTATCGTATATTATATCAGCATTGATCAGTTGCAATTTTATCATTAAAAATTATGTAATTCGTAAAATAACGTCGTATATTTATCTTTTGATATTTACAAAATCATTATGACTTTATGTTAAGCATTTTATTGCACTAACGAAATTAAAAGGGAATATGTGAGAAGAATTTTTGTGTGTAATTACCCTTGTCGACACATCGACCAGTGACCTCGAAAAACACGGGAAAGTACGACAGCATTGGGTACAAAGAAGAAAAAAAAAAGCATGTGTACGCATAAAATGAGTTAAAACTGACAGTTATTTAAACTGTACGGTCAATCACGTAAAACATGAAATTCTCTGAGATGAAATTATACGTAGACCCTCCTCCCTCTCGATACAAATAAGCTCCTTTGTTTTATGAAAATGTAACATTAATTGGAGGGGAATATTAAGAAAAAAAAATTAAAACGATATACGATTATAAACATTGTATTGCAATTGAACTTATATTAAAACATAACCAAACGGGCGCGATGTTGGGAAGAGTCAGATACATGTTATTTATTCAACTAACATGATCCGGCCGTGTGACGTCACATGAATAGGTGTCATGGCCGCTTACACTACGACAGGAAATTCCAAATATTCACATTTTTAATTGGGTATATTGATGTTAATAAAGGTGGTTTTTTTTTTTAAATAATAAGTTATTTATGAATAAAAAGTTATAATGAATTGAATTAAAACAACTTTTCAACTGACTGGAGTATTCCTTTAAACGACATGCAACATTAGGAAAAACACGCATTAAATCTAAATATAAATATCGTCTTGATCGAGTAAACAGGAAAGAATAATTAAGTAGTTTAGTACCTTGTATCTTGTATTTTCATTTTACAGTGTATTATCATTGTCAAGGAGAGTTATATGAACAAACAGAGGTAGAATGAGTGCTTGGTGTTTAACATCAACTCAATTTGTCAATGATATCATGGCGTGAACAAGTTACTTTTCAATGAGATGATGATGATGATGTCAGCTTTGTACTAGACCAACACGTTTAATTTGACGGTTATTAGTTGTAATTGGTTGCTTGAACTAATCTGCAAGCCTTTTAGGGAAACACATACAATCCGGGTCTTTTTTAATTTTATTCTGAAATACGATGTAAATCTACACTACATATGGCTTTTATTTTCTGTGGGTGTTAGCATTTTACTTATATGTGGAAAGCACTTGCATGACAGCTTCATATCACTAAGAGGGAATGTTTGGGCACATAAAACTAGTTTAATCTCTCCACATATTATCGAAGTAAACTCGAAGGTGGCTAAAACCACGGGACAGCTGATCACAATTGGTTCATAGCGTATTTTCTTTCTACTACCAATAATTCTGCAGTCACTTATGGGTAAATTATGAAAAGCAATATAAAGTCAAAGCTGTATTACAAGGTCTCCATTTTAAAAGAGGTTCTATTCGTGTGAAAAGCTCTATGCCAGGACAAGAAAATAGTGACATTCTAATACAGATGACTGTTTAATAGGGGTGACCGCATGAACATGTTTAACTGTATTTGACCTTGTGTTCCATTTCCGTACACTTGACTAAAAGATAAATATGTGATTGATGAAGGAGATCAATTGTGTTATTTTTGTCTTAACTGAGTATATGGATAGTCGATTGTCTTATATTGAGTCCATTAATTACAAAGATAAATAGATAACTCATTAGTTGACAGCGTAGAGTTGGTAATCGTTATATAAACTTTGTCATGTTTGTCATATAAGTGTTGTAAATATTAATGGTAGTTTGTAGAACATCTCAAGTGCATGGCAAGTGATGCACCTGTCGTCTTAATGCACATTATCTAGATTGTAATAGTTTGTTCTAATACTTTATTTATATTCCATGTACCAAAAAAAAAGAGGTTTGAAGATAACAAATTAGTAATCAGACGCAAAGGGCAGACAATACCAATGCCAAAAAATGCCTAAATAAACATAGGTAGTCTCCCTTAAAATCTTAAAATGCGGATCTCATATTATTTTCTTTATCGAGCAATAATTTGAATACTGCAATCTGATTGGCAGATCCACTTGGAGAAAATTTTGGTTATACTTGATAACCTGGGTTGGTATTGTGACGTCACCAACATATGCATTCACCACAGACAAATTCAAATAGTGACATGAAATAATCGTATTTAAAATCAAGGAATCATTAAATTTTGTAGTAAAAATTCATTCATAAGGAATATTTTTAATTTTTGAACAGGTTACGCGTAAATTGCCCAAAACCAGGTTATATCGTATAACCTCAAAAATTTCAAATTTTCCTTAATTATTCGACATCAAACTATCATGTTTTGTAAAATGTTGTATATCCCAATGAAATAAGAAACTACATTCGATACAATTTGTTTTCAAACAAAATAATAAAATTAATGTTTTAAACCCATGATAAGTTCCCGATGAATCATAAAATATCCCTTTCATGAGCCAATGATTCTCTTTTAGAAAATAAATACCCCGTATAAGCTACAATTTGAAAGTCGTCTCATTTTCCAAATAAAATTGATTTTTGAAATACTATATCTGCTTACCTTCCCAATTTGGCTATATTAGAAACGAACATGGTAATTTATTGCAACTCAGATGGTTTCTTTAGAACAAAATGGTGTTTATTGCAATAAATCCTCATGTTGTATTTCCTTTATATCCGTCTTAAATTAATCTGGTAGACAAACTAGTATAAATATACGAAAATAACTTCGTTTATTTATATCTAACCATAATACAACAATGTCGTTCAAGTTTTAAATAAATAAAAACGTAGAGATCAAATTTAGTGCGCACAACGCGTTTCTGGAAAAACCCTCACCAGGTACGCTCAAAGTCAAAAGAGTGGAAAGCCAAATAATTTAAAGTTGTGAGAGCAATAAAATCAAAGGGCCTACACAGGATAGTCAAAATCAGCAAAGGTCACCAACGCTTGATACTATATATTAATTACGAAGTTCGTTATTTCTGCATTTTGTACAAAACATCGTAATTTGACAATTACATTTACCATGACAACCATGACTTCAGACTATAAACAACTATGAGGGTAAATATTGACTACATAATTATTGACTGCTATATCATTATGACTAGAATTTAGCCAGGCATTCGCCGAATGTTTAGAGGCAACCGTCGAATATAGTCTCATATACGCCGAATGTAGCCATATACCCGACGAATATAGCCTCATCTGCGCCGAATGCAGCCTTGTACATGCCGAATATAGCCAGATACCTGACGAATGTACATGTATCCTCGTATCCCATGGAAACCATTTAATATATGAATCTAAAATGTCACTATTCGAACACTGTTTGTCCGATATGCAAGCGAATATGTACTCCATTTCTAAAAGGATGGCGATCCGTCCCATTCCTGAATGAATAGCGAATTCGAATACTGAATGAACGGAGGTGCTCCGGGCGCGGAGCCTGGGTGTTCGGAATATGTTATCAGTTCCTGTTGAACTAGTGACATCTGTCAGGACACTGTTAAAAGGTACGAATAGCATATGTCTGACATAGAAGCCGTGTCTTAGTTTTGAAATAAACATACTTTACTTCCTAATCAGAGAGGTTTTGAGATTAGACAAAGCTCAATATCGCTAAAAGATTTGTCGTACATGAAAAATCGCTTTATATTTGATAAACATCCATTAGAAAAGACTCGCTTGAAGATTAGTCAGAATTCAGTTGGAATAAATATGATTTGCCAGAACCGAATTAAAGAACGTTTGATAAAATATTTGTCATTCATCATTAAAATAGAAAATGCTCACAAATTGCCAGTCTACTTTTCCTCGTGACAATTAAACACCATCTTTTTATCCGGTGAGTACTGTATACAGATACTGTATTGTATATTTAGCCCTGCCACATTGTTGTGCCTGTCCCTAGCTAGGACCTGGAATTCTAACTCCATGTGTGATGGTCTGTTGTGTGTTCAGTTGAGTTTAGGTAAGAGGTGGTTTTATCCTTTTGTTGATATTGGTGGAATTGTTGACCATCATTGTTTAAGCTTTTATTTTCATAATTGGTGAGCAATTATTAGCCATTGTTCCATTCAAAGTGATATTTTCACCAATTTATACTGATTTTATTCTTCTTCAAATGATAGGCTTAGAATAAGATATGGCTAATAATATATTTAAGGCTATGTCAATATCGATTGTCTAATAAATGTATACATATACTATTAAACATTTGCAACTTTCCGACTTGATTCTAAAATTATACGTTTTTGTAGTAGTTTTTCCTCTAAGGTAGACAAAGGTTTACATGCCATGTCATGTCAATGGAAACAACATATAGTTTTCTCATTCTCTGAATTAAATTTAAATTTTGCAACGACTTACGATTTTTTTATTTGCTATAAAATTAACCTCTGCTTTTGTTAAAAGTTCTTATTGTTTTTTCATGATTTATGGAGTTTAACGCCACTTGCAACACTATTTCAGTGATATCGTGGTGGTAAGTTTTATTGGTTGATTAAACTAGAGTACCCGGAGAATACCACCGACCTGTCGCAAGTCACTGACACACTTTATCACATAAAGTTGTATCGAGTACATCTCGCCATGAACGGGTTTCGAACTCACAACTTTAGTGGTTATAGGCACTGATTGCACAGGTAGTTGTAAATCCAATTACCATGCGATCACAACCACGACGGCCCATGAAAGGATCTAATGTCTATAAATTGTCAGAAAATGACATCAAAATTCTTCTTCCTTTCCCTTGCTCCTGCATGGAATTTCCTATTTTGTACAACGTAATCCGTTAGGAAAATAAGTCGCATAATGGTGTTCATAAACTTATAATTTTAGAAGCAGCCGGCAAATTTCCACAGTGGTGTTTTAGATGCATTTAACATAAATTGAAATAGACGTCGTCTTAGTCTGTTTTTTCCTATGTGCATATTATATCAGGTGTAATCTCTATTGCACCAGAAATGACAGCACAATGTGAAGCTGTAATATTATACATTAGTTTTTGTTTCCTTTATTCCCTAAAGAACATGAAATAGAAGAAGACATCCAAAACAAAACGATTGATGAAAATCAAATTTGTCATGATTCAATTTTAAAACTTGTTTTCATATAATTGCATTCGACGTTTCATTCCATGATGCATAAATGTATTAAATAACTATAATAATTCCTGTCAATTTGCAATGCAATGAAATCTAAAAAAAAATGCATTAAATTGACATGTACGTGATATGAATAAAATTGGTAGAACATTCTACCACCATCAACAACAGTAAGGGATTTTCTGGCTCACGTTACACTAATACAATATGAGTAGGTTGATTCAATTCAATTCAATATTTTATTAAAGTCTCATCTCTTAGACATAATATTTGTACCATAAAAAATATTAAAAGTACATACACATATATATTAAGAGCCATTCAAAACAGAATTATAAGAGACTATATACATTTAAATAACTTCATAATAACATAAAAACTACAATTGCTGTACATATTATAAGAAAGGAAGAACTATTTCTACGTCTTGTTAAAATTTGCAAACAGGTCTCGGCACATATTCTAATCATATTATTCATTTGAGAATAAAGACATTAGTTTCTCTTCATTATTGAAAGACATAAATCAACGGTATAACTTTTTGCAACATTAAATAAATTTTCTCTAAAATCATCATAAAATGGACAGTTTCAAAGTACATATGTTTCATCCTCTATAAAAGCACTACAAAAACAAAAAATTCGTTCTTCAATTCTAAAATGTTCAAATCGACCCGTTTCTATTCTAAGTGGTGCAACCCCACATCTAAATTTAGCGAATCCACTCCGGTGTGAAAATGGCAAAGCTATTTTGTAATACATTTCTGTTTCAAAATTAGTTTGAAAAAGTCGATACGTTCTGAGTTTATTTCCACCTCTACCAGATACAGATCTTTCTAAACTTAAACAGTTATGCCAATCATTTACATGTTTATCAACCAATCTCGACATTACACTATTAACAATAAAAGTAGTATCAACATTTTGTGAAATATTACAAAAGTGACTTAAATTAAGATCACAGAAGGTTTTTATTAACAAAAAAATTCCAATTTTTGACACATTTATGACTTATGCTCATGTAATTTGACCATACGAAAACCTTTCTATTTAGTCTATAAGAAGTCATATTATTAAGTCGACACCATAGACGTATAATGCATTTCCATTGTCTATGAAAAAATGGTAGTCATCCCATATCTCCGGTCACTGCGGTGTTTGGTGTATATTTGCCAACCCCCAAGAAAAATCGACAGGCTCTATTATGTATAGAGTTAATACAAGATAAATATTTTTATACCCCCAAATACTTGCCCCGTATTATATTATGGGGGACACTAAACTGTCATATAATTTTGTAAATACATGATAAGTAACACCACCTAGAACTTTACATTTAGCTATAGCTAGGCCTAAAGCTCTGTTAGCCGATGCGGCCACTGCTTTAGCTGTAATGTTATAATCTAAGAATCTATTTAAAACAAGACCTAAATAGGTATAGCAATCTACATAATGAATGATACTCTCTCCACATTTAAATTCAGTACAAGACCTAGGAACAGATGGTGTTCTACATTGAGCAACATTACTCTTTGTTCGATTAACAGTCATACAGTTATCATCACATGACATGCACAAAGATGGTGTCATCCTGGTTGGTTCTCATACAATTAATTAGCATACTAAATAGTTAAATAAACAAAAAAGACAATAGGCTCACATTTCTTTGGAAATGCCTGTATCAAGTCAGGATCATTACGGTTTTCCCAGTTTTCCGGTTGTTGACTGATTTTGTCTGTTTATATACTTATGAGTTTTGACTTTCCCTTTGGAAGATTGTTCGGAGTTCGGTAATTTTGTTATTACCCTTATATACCATAAAGAACTAATTTTAATCATGTCTATATAAAGTTCCTTAGATATTTACTTAGTTTGAGAGCACACGTTTCTAACTTTAATATTTGTTTTGAGCTTTTGGGCATATAGGTCTTATTTATTTACTTAAAATATTACAAGTAAAATCCAAGTGAAATTTGTGGGATCAATAAAGAACAGACTATAATTGTTAAAACAACAATTTCCTCAATGTTTAATCATACCTGTAATTAAGTGTTTACGAACCAAGATTAAACCGTTTTTCGGATTACACTTTGTCGATGCGGTAGAAGTAGAAGATATTTTCGTAGACCTGATGTCTGTAGTACCAGATGATGGAACGTGCATTAAATTCGCAGATTATCTGGTGGAAAACCACGTAACTAATGATTCGACGTTTCCACCTTCTATGTGGGCAGATATTCCCTCCGATGAAAAAAGGACGAACAATGCCGCTGAATCCTACCATGCACATCTGAACGAACAGGGGGCAACAAATGTAACAATACATTTGGCGGACGGAAGAGTTACGCGCAAATGAGTCGAGATAAATAAGCGCAAATGATATATAAAAAAAAGCGGAAATGATATGCCAAAAAGCTGAAATGATATGCCAAAAAGCGGAAATGATATGCCATAAAGCGAAAACGTAAAGCGCCGATTCATTTCACATAAGGTCATTTGTTAATCTTTAGCTCAACAAAATATGACTTTTGGTCCTCCTCTCACAAATGCTACAGGAAATCAAAGAACAAACAACGCAATGACGAAAAAGAAAGGGAAAACAATGACTGCAAAGCACAACACAGAAAACTAAACATTTAGCAACACGAACCAGATTAAGATTTGTAAGCCATGAAAGAGGACATGACCGAATTGGTCAGCCAATGGTCCGGGTCGCTCAATGAGTTAGGTAGTTGGATTTCTTAACAACTCATACAAGCCTGTCACCAATACGGCGTGGATTCGAGCCCGTTTTGTAAATTACAAAAAAGGTGCATTCGACTCGCAGCCGCAAGTGATAAAGTTTACCAGTTGCTTGCCCATGGTCGGTAACTCTCTCTGGGTACTCCGGCCTCTTCCACCAGTAAAACTGGTCGCCATGATATTGCTGAAAGTGGCGTTAAACACCAAAAATCAGTCGATCAATCCGAATTGGTAGTACCACTAACTGACTACATCCGTGGGCATTTGTGACACAGATATTCTTTAACGCTTTACAAAATCATGATAACGATAGTAAAACTTTTAAAGAGTTGACTTCAACTTAGCTACTTTGAACACACTAACTTAATTCCAGCCGTGTAATATAAACATGAATGTAACTAAGGTAGCATCGACGAATGCTTGCCGGGTTTCTTATTACATATAGAATATGGTGGGTGAATAGAACAACACAATACAAAGATAATGATTGATGAAAAACAAATTTGTCATGATTCAATTGTAAAACTTGTTTTCGTATAATTGCATTGGACGTTTCATTTCATGATGCATAAATGCATTTAATAGCTATAATAATTCCTGTCAATTTGTAATGCATTGAAACAAAATTAAATATATCAATTTGACATGTAATATAAACTACAAATGGTCGACCATTCTACCACCATCAACAACAGTAACCATTTTTCTCGCTCGCTCACCTTGAACTCAATTACATGATGGAATCGTAATTCATGACAAGTGGCATGCGAAACAAATAGGCAGAATTAAACCATTGGATGGGAATGAATCATTCGTCAAGAGAATGTAACCAGTATTAAAAAAATAAAACATGCAAAAGACAGTTTGAAGATAGCGAAGTGATAATCAGAAGCCATAAATCGTAGAAGGACATACAAAATCATTGCTAAAAGAAAAAGTACAAAAAAATGATTTACAAAGCTCCACACGGAAAACACAAGATTGCGCAACACGAATCCCACTAAGAATCGAGAGGGTAAGTAGGCCCTGCTCCACTAGTTTCAGGTTCCGTTCAGCCTAAAAATAGTACATGTACATATTCTTATTGCATTGTAAGAAACCTTGGTTATATTCAACTTAAAACAAATATATACAAAATTATAAGTATGAGAATAAGATGTGCAATTTGTACCATATAGTATTTTGTGCAAGGCGGACATTATCACCATTTCATTAATTGCAACTTCTTCTCGTCATGATATAGCTGAATCACTGCTGATTTGCCGTTCATCCACAATCACGCACTTAATAAGCATCACTGGCGATCATTTTAGTATTTAAGAGTAACTGATATTACTTATCATAGCTAGCGTACCACTTGTGGTTTTTGTATCCTTATAGTATTAATCTTCAACATACACCCTTCAGATTCCAGAGGTGATTGAAACCAACGCAGCATTCGTTGATGCTATTTGTGGGATATACATGCCTATTTTGTAGTCCATTTTATAAATATAAAATTAATTAAATTCGTTATTATCTCGTTTCGATGTAAAGATGATGTTTTCCACTGATTACATTTGTTGTTGTAACCCGAAATTCCATGATAAATAAAACACACCAAGACATAAATTGGAATAGTGAACGAGTGAGTGAGTGAGTGATTGTTGTTTAACGTTAAATAAGCATTTCTTTTAGCTATATTATGGCGAGAGCAAGCTGCATTTCGATGAGATGATGTCCATTTTATTCTATACCAACACGCTTAGTTGGATTTGTAGAGTATTAGCTCACTGAAACAACAGTTCCGTGGGTTAGACATGTTGGTTCAATCGGACATATTATTCTATTTCCGAGACAACCAGTATTTGGTCTTCCTCCTGAATACTCCGTACCAACCGGAGAAGCAGCAAATGCCAACTTTATAGTCTTTTATTTGACAGGACCGTGGTTACAACCCACGATCAATCGCATCCGATGTGATCGCGCTGGCCATTACACCTCCGTTGAATAGATCTATATTTTGAATTAATTTTAAGTTAGGAGGTAAAGAATTCCGTAAAATAGTTCCGGAGTAGTGAAAATTTCGTTTCATAAAATTAGAATTGCAATACAATTTGTTCATATGTTAATAACGTTACACAAGCATGTATGAAATAGTAATTTTGCTATTAAATGGCAGTTCATACCAAAATAAATCAGATAATGATATCTTTATAATAGGTTTTAGTAACAAAATAAAATCAATCTATCACAATATGTTATTTGTAACTGTCAAAATCACGGAATCGGATATCAGCATTGCTTTATATTAGATGACAATCTAAAATCAAGATACAGACTATCAAAGCTGGCATGTCTAGGGCTTCAGTAAAATGAGTTTGTAATACAATGAGTGAATTAAACATACTCCTCCAAACAGTTAGAATAACTATTTCAATACTCAATAGTCTTAGATTTATTTTACTTATTCGAGTTTGTTGTTATATTGATTCAAACAGTGCATGGACACATAATGTAAACGAGGTAGTCGGGAATGTTATCGTATAGTAATTGGATTTACAACTACCTATGAAATTAGTGCCTATCACCAATAAAATTGCCAGTTTGAATCCCGTTCAGGCGAGGTGAACTTGACACAACATTATGGTTGTTTTCTCCAGGTCATCCGATTTCCTCCACCAATAAAACTGACCGCCACGATATAACTGAAATATTGTTGAAAGTGATGTTAAACACAATAAAATCCAAACAAACATGCATTATATTATGCTCCTCCAAACTATATGCAATGATATAACTGAAATATTTTTTAAGTGGCGTTAAACACCATAACCTAGCCTAACCTAAGAAAACGATTCACCATTAGAATAGCTATTCCAATACTCCAATTGTCCTATATTTCTATAGTTATCTTGTTTATTGCAGTTTGATATTCTATTTATTCAAACATTACACACTTTATAATATATAAAACAAAAGTGGAATACTGTAAAGATCGGTCCAGAAGTGATGCTTGTTTCTTTGCTTGATGGTTTTCAATGCCACTTTCAACAACATTTCAGTTCAGTTCGGAGAAAACTACCGACCTGTCCCAGATAACGGACAAACTTTATCACATAATGTTGTAATCCTCGCTCTGATCGAGATTCGAACTCACAACATCAGTGGTGATAGGCACTGATTGCATATGTAGTTGTAAATCCACAATTGTGTTGGATTTCAAATGAGGACCTCCAAGTGTAAAAATAAAACAAATGTTCCCTGAGTAATTGTGAAATACTGGCGTCTTAAGGTGAGTGAAATACAATATGTGGTTAGATAATACTGCTCCCTTTGTTCGTGTGTAACATTTTTCGGCACTGCATAATCAGAAACATGTTGCGAAACGTGATGTAGTTATTGGTTTTGTTTGTTGTTGGTGTTGAACGCCCCTTTCAGTTATATCGTTTTATTGGTGGAGGAAACTGGAGGACCCAGAGAAAACCACCGACCTGTCACAAATCATTGACAAAATTTATCACATAATGTTGTACACCTCGCCCTGTTCGAGATTCTCACAACATATCAGTGGTGATATGCACCGATTGCATATGTAGTTGTAAATCCAACTACCCTCTGCTACGTTATTGGAATATTTGTCACATGGTAAAAGAACTTGCAAGACTACATCATTCCACTAAGAGGGAAAGTGTGGGCCCATATAACTAGCTTAATGCCGCCTCGTTTTGTTGAAGTGCCTGTACCAAGCCAGAAAAACATGTACCAAGCAGGAAATTGCGCGGTGATGTATTTGTGTGTTCGGGCTATCGATTTTGTTTCTTTTTAAGATTTGTTCTATTGGATTATGGATTAGTTCCGACAGTATGGTATTTGTTTTTATTTTTTTATTTTTTTTTGTTGCTTTTAATAGATAATCCGAAGTGTTGAAAGGTTGATGGGTATAAGGTCCATAAGGACTAGCGTTTGAACGAGCCCCGTTACACGACTCACTTGTTATGGCTTCAAGACACCTACCCAATATCGTAGTTTTTATCGGTCAAGTCTTTTATATCTGCCTGCCCTTTCTTTCCCTAAGAAATGTTTATCATGATCAATTATCTCAATCCGAAAGGTTGAACAGCCAAGACGTGTAACGAATTTGAGAGCGGAAATCCAAAGTTAAATTGGCTAAACCATATTAGCCAAAGGACGACTCCTTGGACTAGATGCATTCTTAGCTTCAATAGCTATACCTATAATGAGAAGACATTTTCGAGCGAATAGAAGATCCTGCAACTTTACCTTTTTGCAAATTATTTTTTCTTTGTTTTAAATATTGCAGTTATGTTTCGTGATTCGAAGCGAGATGTCCTATGGTATCTAGACGTTGAAAATCTGTATGTTTAGTACATTGCTTAACAGTATAGTTTTCAATGAAATTCGGAATGCATTATCCATGGTGTAGCAAAAATAGCCAAATCAATTTTCATATTCGAAATAAATAATAAATTATGTGATATAGCACGTTTGCTAAATAATATTGAATAAAATGTAATTAAATGTTTATTGCAATTTAATTTGTCATACCTTCATGGCCATTATGTAATGATTTTGATGAAAAATAATCTTTAAATTTTTTTTATTTATATGAGACATAATATGATTAGTTTAACGCATCTAGTAAACGAGGTGGCCCGGGTGGCTCAATGAGTTAGGTCGTTGGATCTAACAACTCATACAAGCCTATCACCAATACGGCATGGGTTCGCGCCCAGCTTTGTAAATTACAAAAAAGGGTGCACTCGACTCGCATCCGCAAGTGATAAAATATACCAGTTGCTTGCCCAGGGTCGGTGGTTCTCTCCAGGTACTCCGGCTTCCTCCACCACTAAAACTGGTCGCCATGATATAGCTCAAATATTGCTGAAAGTGGCGTTAAACCCAATAAAACAAACAAACAAACAAACAAACAAACACAACGAACAGCTACCTCCTAGTACAAATCATTGAACTCCAAAACAATATGAAATCCACATAAGCAAACATATAACGATGCAATATGGAACTGTGGACCCCTGTTCTCCCATTATTACGGCGTTTTAACCATGCTGAACCAGTGGTGGAAAAATATGTAATCCTCTAGAGCATTAAAATGTCTCGTGCCTTTCCCCGCATTTGACTCGTTTGACTCGTTTGACGGCTTTTGAAATAAAGTATGTGTTAAATAATGCGAGAAACAAATTCTCATTCAGTTGCCCGTGGTTACGATATTTCTCCACTCTCGAGATATAAATTTAA
>MJUT01058894.1:964088-981885 GCA_002080005.1 Gigantidas platifrons | reverse complement strand
TATGTAAAAAGTAGCAAATGTAATTGGACACAAGTGACACGCGGCAGGTCGGTTGTTTTCTCTGGGTACTCCCATTTCCTCCACCAAAAAACAAATGACCGCCACGATATAACTGAAATATTGTTGAATGTGGCGTTAAACACCATAAATCTAAACCTAAGCCGACACAAGTTATTACAACATTAGTGAAGTCTTTTCCCTTTTATAAAATTAAACAAAAATAATATCACATGATGGCGATAATTATACAAATAAACTTTACAATATGATAAAGACGATATAATGATAAAGAAAAGATAAACAAAGAGAAAAAAGAAAAAAACATGGACAAGAGTGAGTATACTAGTTACATTAGTTAAAGCTATGTGTGTTTCTAATAAAGGACAACAGGAGAGAACATGTCCATGTTTTGTTCAGGAATCATATTTTCATGACCAGCTTATATCAATGTTATGTGTATATGTACCCTCAGACCAATGTTTATGCATGTTGGACCAAATGGGCACCATAATCATATTAAGACAGACAGCTTCCGGGGCATAATTATGTTTGGGTGTATGTCAGTGGCGTAGTGCATATATGCAGTTGAAGCAATTGCATTTAGGAGTTGCATTGAATACATCTCGCCTGGGTGGAGATTCGAACTCGCCACGCTAGTGATGATAGGAACTGATTGCATATAGGTAGTTATAAATTAAGCTATCATACGATGACGACCCCTTTCTCTATTTGGAAAAATTAAGATTCAAAATTTCGAACTTGGTTCGACTACAGTATAGCGACAGCAAAATGTTTCAGGTTTACTCTCTAATTCGTTTATAAAAGTTGTTGCTTCCTGGTCTAGTATTGGAAGGACCGCCTGAAACAAATCAGAAATTACAAGCTCGTATTCATTACCATTATTTGATATAGGGAGGGATATATCGATTCTAATTATAGCCATTGCAACTCTTTCCATTATCAGTTCACAGTAGCAGAACTGATTACCTGTCCGGAGCAGGCGTTCACAGTAGCAGAACTAATTACCTGTCCGGAGCAGGCGTTTACAACGATTTTGTTCTGTGGGGTTTGTGTTGCTCAATCTTTAGTATTCTGTGTAGTATTTTGTAGATCATTGTTTGTCCTTTTAGCATTTTTCCTTTAAACATAGTGTTTTATGCCCCTCTACTTTTCAACGTGCAGGGAGAATATGTTTTATCCCACCACCTACGTCCCTGTGCCCAATATGGTTTCTACTAAAATGTTCATAAACTCAGAGAAGTTTTAAACCCTTTTCTCATTAATTTCCTGCGAACTATTTTCTGGGTTGCTACACACTAGAAGTGTTTTAATATCAACATTTATTGAAATTCACCAATAAGATAACTTGACAATATTTATGACAGCTTTAGACAGAAGAAATAGTGTTGAAACTACCTCCCTACTGAAACAGGGTTGGTTAAATTTGTTACTTTCATTGCATACTATTAATGTTTTCCTTTAACCGGAGAGTGTGGCTTTATTAATCGTGTGATCTGTCCGGAAAATATCGATCTCGATGTAGATCCACTATAACTAAATTTCGGCTTGATACTCTCTTATTTTGAATGATTATTTAAGTTGTCTGGAAACATTTCCCGAATAATGTTTAAACCATGTAATTCTCTCATAGTTTCCGGAAGTGCTTTGTGAAATAAGAGATACTTATTACAAAAGTCTTTTGTGATGAATTTCTGGAACTGTGGCAACTTCCCCCTGGTAAAATGAATAATTCTGTCATTGTCGCCGGTAATATATACACCCTTATAAATTGATAGCCATACGGAGAGAGAGTTAGAACCCCATTTTCTTTCAACTAAATCTCCATCATTCGTACATGTAAAGTTACCACAATAATTTCTCCCTGCAATCTTTTTAATGAGATCTCTTCCTAGTACGACAAACATCTCATCTATATGTATATTAGATCTACGGTGATTGGGCTTATTTTCATTCCCGCGTTTCCATCCATAATACAAAATTGGAGATTTAAGTTGGTTTAATCTATTTAGTATTTGTGGAACACATAGGAAAACATCATCATCTATCCTCGCTCCTAGCACCGCATCCGGGTAATTTTCGTGCACGTATTTATACCATATATACATCTTTTCACCATATTTATTAATATATCCATGGTGTGTTACATTTAAATACAAGATGTCTTTGTAAACATCATTTTCCTTTAATGAAACGCTTGTTGGTTTGTCAAGGAGAAACTTATAAGTAATGCGAAACGGAATGTGATCTTTAAGTCGAAGTAGTGTCGAAATCCATGTTGCTCTCACCGCTGTTCTTCTAACAGGATCTTCGGTAAGGGATAAGATTCCTAATATTAAATGAGGTAGCTGTTCTACTTTCTGATTATGTGTAATGTTGCGCTCTGTTGAAATTTTTATCTGTATTTCTGCTGTTATATTAGATGTAGGGCTTTTTTCTTTGAATAATTCTTTTGGTTGTAACTGGCGATTCTGAAGCTCCTCGAGGATCTGATGAAGCCTGATTTGGCATTGGTGTAGTCTTCTGGTATATTTTTCATAGTAAAAAATGTGAACAAATAAAATCAAAGCGAATGTAATTATACATAAAACATATCGTCCTCTTGTGTTTTTCTTACATTTCATACACGGTATGATTTTCATTTTGCTGAGATTGTTGTCAATAGGGGCTATCTGAAAATAAAAATAAATGAAACATATTTTGTTTCTGTCGAAAGACAAAAAAATAAACAATAATAAATAAAAAAGACAAAAACGAAACAAAAAAAAACGAAGAAAATTACGAAAAAAAAAATTTAGAACAAAAATGAATAATTATTTGTCTGTGTGTTGATTGGTTTAGCAAGGTAATTCTTATGAACCTGTTGATCGCAGTCAAGATTTAAATTGACAATCGACAGATTGATTGATTGATTTTTAGTGTTTAACGCCACTTTCAGCAATATTTCAGCTATATCATGGCGACCAGTTTTAGTGGTGGAAGAAACCGGAGTACCCGGAGAGAACCACCGACCACAGGCAAACAACTGGTAAACTTTATCACTTGCGACTACGAGTCGAATGCAGCTATTTTTGTAATTTACAAAGCCGGACGCGAAACCACGACGTCCTGGTGATAGGTTTGTATGAGCTGTTAGGTAATCCAACTACCTAACTCATTGAGCCACCCGGGCCCTGACAAGCGACAGAAGAATAAGTGAATAATAGAAAAATAATTAGTCGGATTAACAGGGACTGGCTGTGATTTGACAGAACACGTCTGTCTTAAAATCTAACTTAAAAACTTGATTTGGATCTGTCGTAAAATCTAACTTAAAAACTTGATTTGGATCTGTCTTAAAATCTAACTTAAAAGCTTGATTTGGATCTGTCTTAAAATCTAATTTAAAAACTTGATTTCGGTCTGTCTTAAAATCTTTCTTAGCAACTTGATTTGGATCTCTCTTAAATCTAACTTAAAAGCTTGATTTGGGTCTGTCTTAAAATATAATTTAAAAACTTGATTTGGATATGTCTTAAAATCTAACTTTAAAACTTGATTTCGGTCTGTCTTAAAATCTAACTTAATAATTTGATTTGGATCTGTCTTAAAATCTAATTTAAAAACTTTTGATTTGGGTCTATCTTAAGACATAACTTAAAAACTTGATATGAATCTATCTTAAAATCTAACTTAATCGCGTTCGATTGTTTAACCGTGTAATTCAGAAAACCATGGTATAAATGATTTGTAATATAGTGTTATTAACTGGTTGTTTCTGTATTGGCCCTGGTATAGATTACATGTTAGCTGTATTGGCCCAAGGCCCGTAGGGCCGCGGGCCAATACAGCTGATCGAGAATCTATACGGGGCCAATACAGAAACAACCAGTTAATGACACCTTTATTAAATAATTTGACTTATGTTGTTTATACGACAAATATAAGACCTACTAAGCTGGTTCTATACGGACCTTATCATTTTCACATGGTATTTGAATTCCAGACTACAGTGTCATTGTGCATTTCTAGATGAAACAGTTGAAAACTTCCAATATGCTTTTATCAGAATTTTATTAACATTTATTGCTTGCGGAGTCTGCGTCTGGTAGATTTGCTGATTTGCCGGACTCCGATTGCTCTTAATAATTTACTCATCAAAATTATAGTAATCCAACTCAAAACTCCCAATTTCCTTTGCAAATTGATGCAAGATTTGTTTGGCTTCTTCATTTGTGAAAGCCGCAGGCTCACTGTCAGCGACAGCCTTGTCAGACGACATGTTTGTAATAATTACGTCATGAAGAATTGTAGTATGCGAACGTAATGCCGGAACGGAACTAAGATTACAAACCGGAACCTATACAGTTTTTTCGGCCCCGGACCAACACCAAAGCTGTATTGGCCCGGGGCCGACAAAATGTATAGATATTAAGCTGGACAGAGCTACTGTATGATACAGGCTGATTTAAATGTTTTAGGGCTGTTTTAATCATATTATTTAATAACATGAAGTAAAACAATATCACATCTAGGTAGTTGATTATTGCACGGCTCTCTGAGAGTAATAAAACTACAGCCTAGCTTCAAAGTGTGCAATATCTTGTATCTGTGTGTATTATTTCATAGTTCTTAGATGTTGTTTACATTCTGGTATATAAACCAGAGAAAATTCGAGGGGAAAGAATGCATTCATGTTACCAACTAAGCACGCGACCGTTTCACTAACGTGATCGTAAATCGTAAGTGTGTATTCACATTCACAATATCCTTACGTGCACGGATGCGTGCGATTCACTAAACTAGTCTTAATCGTAATGGAAATAGACCACGATCATGGCAACGTAAAAGGGATCGGCAATTGTTTACATTAAAAAAAAACATTCCTGCATATTTTATATTCGACTAATCCTTAAATATATTTGCTTTAAGTGATGTTCAGAAATAAATAAACCAAAGTTATTTGAAACAAAAAATGAATTCGTTAAGCATTAAATTTTACCCATATTTGAGAAGAATGTTTTTAAAATATTTTCGACGAATGCCATATGTACATGCAAGAGGAAAATTAAAAAGTGTCATCATAGATTTGGTACAACACATTCATATTCCGTACCTATCTTCTTTCTGTGGTTAATATGTACCCAATATTGTTCTTTTCTGAAGGAGCAATCCACAGACCTGCCGCAAGTCACTGATAACCTTTATCATATAATGTTGTATCGAGTACACCTCGCCTGAGCAGGATTCGAACTTACAACCTTAATTTAAAGCTATTAGGAAACTAACACTGTTAATCCTTACCTTGTATTTTCCTTTTCTACCAACGGAAATTGTCTACGTTATTCCACAAATGTGCAGTGTTTTATTCGTAGTTATTATACCTGCATAATATTAAACTTTTTTTTCAAACGGCAATGAGACTTTAAATAGACTGAAACATCTGTTATCAGAAAGAAACAACCAAATTCAGTTGACTTTCTATGCACATTCATATACAATTTATTATAATGAAATTATAATGTAACACGTATTTTCATTGGCTATCGAGAGCCGTCAAATCTGCAGTTGACAGGCTTGAAGGAATGCTATATTCCTACGCCGAATGCATTTGATTTGTAAACAATATGGCTGCATGGCCCAGATATTTCCGACTATGAATTTGACGCAGACGACTTATTTAGGAGATAACTGTATTGTATTTGAAAATTTCACGACATCAATTGGAGATTTGATGGTCGCAAATCGAGTTTACTGTCCATTCTAATGCAATACGGAACATAAAAATGAATTCTTGCATATCACTAGGTCTAAAATTCACAAAAATAAAAATTCTGTGAAATATTTTTGAACGACTTTGGCACATAAACAACGTGACGTGAATATGAAGACTTCCAATTAAAAAGTAAAGATCAAACGTTATTTGGCTTCGCGTACGCTTCAATTTAGATAGAATATAACTAAAATAAGTTTTCAAGGTAGGCATTTTAATTATTTTTGTGTATTGTTGTACATATGACATGTAGGATTTCACGTTTTCAAGATGGCGGATCCTTAAGCAACTACATTTCTATTTTTTTAGCGGAAGGAATTTGAAAAGTGCATATATTTCGTCATTTATTTGGATGTTTTCAAACTAGTGTGTACACGTTGGGAGAATTTCATAAGAATAGGAATAACAGTACTGTATTTGAAGAGTTGGAGGTGTCAATTGTGGATTTCACGGTCGCTAATGCCGTTTTACTGGCGACGCGAAGCCTTTAGGCTTAGGTGAATATTGATTTCTAAGGTCCATAAAAACTTGTATTGACCGATACAAAAGACTGTAATTGTTTTATTACATTAGAATTAAAAGTGAAAGTGAAACCAAGTCAATATGAAATTAATCACTTCATTATGACGTCATACATAATGCAATGGAAAGTGAAAATGAAAGCGAGTCAATTAAGAAATAATTCATGGAAGCCATATGTATATATTGTTTTTACCACGGGTAGGCCCTTTATGTCACGAATGTCAGGTGACAGCATGAATGATAGCCAATAAAATTGTTTAAATAAAATCATTATGTAATAAAAGAAAATAGTATGCATATCTGATATTGATTTGTCTCATATTTTTTTTTTTAATATTTCCGTTTGTATAGTTTAAACATATTTTATTTGTATAAAAAGTAGCACATGGGATTGAACACAAGTCATTACATCATTAGTGAAGTCATTTCGCTTTTACACAAATATAAGCAAAAAATGATAGCACATAATGGCGATAATTTTCCAAATAAACAATGTAATATAATATATAAACGATAATAATGAAAAAAATATCAATAAAAATAAGGCGAAATTAAATGTTCACAACAGAGGAATGGGGAAGAAGAACAAGGTATCAAATAGAAAAAAAACAAAGCAAAACAAGAAAACATCATGGACAGGAATGAGTATGCTAGTTACATTATAATTAGTTAAAGCGCATGGTGCTTCTAATAAAGGAAACCATAAGAGAAAAATTCCATTTTGTGTTCAGGAGTCAGATTTTTATCACCAGCTAATATCAATTCTATTCATATTCCGTCTGTGTATATATATACATGTACATTTAGATCTATGTTTCAGTGTACTGGACCAAATAATGGGACATCATTATCATATTATAACAGACTGCCTCCGGGGCCTAATTATGTTGGTGTGTATGTTAGTGGTGTGTCTACATGTATGCAGTTGAAGCAATCACAGGTACTTGAGGACCGGATACAGTATATGGACTACGTCTTATGGAGGCGTGCCTTACATTCATTCTTGAAACATTGGCCAACCAGTTTTCCTCGTTTCTTTTCCAATAAAGCTGAGGACCATTTGCTACTTTTTCGTTTTCCCTTTGCATAGGACCTCTATTGAAGACTATTAGTGTAATGACATGGTCACTATGAATATAGGATGCAGTATATGGACTACCCTTATGGTGCCCATATGGAGGCTTGACTTACATTAAAATAAAATACGTATGTTTATCTTATTTATGCTTGCGCTAAACGCTTTTGCTTGGATTATATACTGGATTTACTGACAGACATGTTTTAGGGTTTATTTTAGTCGACAGAGGAAGCATATATAAGAGAAAAATACGTATTGTATTCAAATGTAAGTCACACCTCCATTTTGACACCATTAGGGTGGCCCATGTACTCTATTCTGTCCCCAAGTACCTGCTGCAGCAATTGCTTCCATTCTATTTTCTTTTTTTTTGCAGTTATAAGGTTAACCGAGTACTTTTTCTCAAGATGAAGGATAAAAATTAAAAATTAAAAATTGCTGGTCAATTATCATTTATTACACGTTAAAATGCAAATATAACTTCGATTACAAACTGTTCAAGTGAGTTTGACGGTATTATTCCTTAACTTAGCACCTCAGTTCACATCCGGTTTTTAGTGGAGTTTCATGTTACTCGATCTTTAGTTTTATATGTATGTTTTATAGATCGTTGTTTGTCCTGTTGTTCTTTTTCTTTTTGCCATTCTGTTGTCTGTTCTTCTTCGATATACGGATTCTGATTGCCCCTTTGGTATCTTCAAACTCTTCTTACACAAACAATGAAAATTCAATACAGTAAGACACATGGGCAAAAACTGAATTTCGGCAGTTGAAAATGCATACCTAATGCGAATTAAACAATAAATGTCAGAGATTGAGAAAGATCAAATCAAATTTCATCTTAGAGCAGGAGGGCATGCTGGTGTGTGACAGTAAGACATAATAGTCTTAAAGCAGGAAGGCATGCTGGTGTTTAACAGTAAGACATAGTAGTCTTAAAGCAGGAAGGCATGCTTGGCGTGTAACAGTAGTACATAGTAGTCTTAGAGCAGGAAGGCATGCTGGTATGTAACAGTAAGACATAGTACTCTTAGAGGAGGAAGACATGCTGGTGTGTAACAGTAAGACATAATAGTTTTAGAGGGAGGAGGAAGACATGCTGGTGTGTAACAGTAATACATAGTAGTCTTAGAGGAGGAAGGCATGCAGGTGTGTAACAATAAGACATAGTAGTCTTAAAGCAAGAATGCATGCTGGTGTGTAACAGTAATACATAGTCTTAAAGCAGGAAGGCATGCTGGTATGTAACAGTAAGACATAGTACTCGTAGAGGAGGAAGACATGCTGGTGTGTAACAGTAAGACATAGTAGTTTTAGAGGGAGGAGGAAGACATGCTGGTGTGTAACAGTAATACATAGTAGTCTTAGAGGAGGAAGGCATGCAGGTGTGTAACAGTAAGACATAGTAATCTTACAGCAGGAAGACATGTTGGTGTGTGACAATAAGACATAGTAGTCTTACATGAGGAAGACATGCTGGTGTGTGACAGTAATGCATAGTAATCTTACAGCAGGAAGGCATGCTGGTGTGTAACAGTAAGACATAGTAGTCTTAGAGGAGGAAGACATGGATCGAAATTCCAAGATGACTACCACTGCAGGACATAATTTTTACATAGGACCAATTGGTTCTTTTTGTAACCAGGTGAACGATACAGGCTCTTGAGAGCCTCTGGTTTGATAAAAGATCACATTTAAATCTTTTCCTCTGAAACCGCTGAACCAAATTAAACCAAACCTGACAGGGATGGTCCTCTGGATTGTCCCTTTCACAATTATGTCCGACAGTCCCGCCCTCCATTCAAGATGGTTGCTGTTACTAAAAATATACATTTCTTCAATTGTCCATTGCTGCATTATTATAAATCAAAATGAGCTTTAATTTTAACTGCAGCTACATGGTAATAAGTAGTTTAACATATATTCCGGGTTTTTCTGTGACATTTTTCTTTCAGCTGATTTATACCGATTATGCAAATTAGGCATAGTTTGATAAAAGATCACATTTAAATCTTCTTCTCTGAAACCGCATAACCAAATTAAACCAAATTTGGCTAGGATAGTCTTTGGGTAGTCCCATTTCAAAATTGTGTCCGACAGCTCTGCCCTCCATTCAAGATGGCTGCTGTTACTAAAAATAGAAATATCTTCAATTGTCCATTGCCGCTGTATTATAAATCAAAATGATCTCAAATTTCAACTGCAGCTACATGGCAATGAGTAGTTTTAACATATATTCTGGGTTTTTCTGTGAGATTTTTGCAGCCAGTTTATTCCGTTTAGGAATATTATGAGATCAAAATCACATCAAAATCTTTTGCTCAGAAATTTGGGTTGAAATGATCTTTGGGTGGCCCACTTTCAAAATTATGTGTAACACCCCCATTTTCTATCAACTTTATATGTCAAATTGAAAACCAGGTGATATGGTATCAAAGAAAATTTTTGAACAAGCAGAATACATTTGTAGAAAAATAAAGAATCCAGCTTTTTATTTTGGGGGGATCCAAGTAATACTTAATTTTGACTTCTTCCAGCTTCCACCAATACGGGATGAACTTTATGGTGATTTTGGGCATTATTGCTTTGAAAGCACTTTCGATGTGTATGAGAAGTTACCGTTATGTTCAGCGTAACGACCTGGAAGTTTCCGTAAAACAGGAGTTACTTCCCATTTCGTCGATAATGTAGAAAAACGACAGGCAGGTCAGTCACGTTGCTTTCGCCGGGAAATTAGAATTTTTCCACCTGAACGAAACGATGTCTGTGTAAGGGTGCAGTGCATTGGAAAATCGACACATGTTTCTGATGGATGAATCATTTAGGAAGAGAATGAGCGTTCGTTCTGTGAAGGTTTGGAGACACACCTAAGTATTTTTAATACTTTTTTATTCGAGGAAGGGTAGGAATTTCAAAATGGCGACTTAGATCCCTTTAGGTTTTTTTAGTATATGGATGTGGATAGTATATTGCACATTGACTGTAAACATGAAAATCTAGGTGCTAACGATAATGATTTAATAAAAACAGACAGTAAATAGCAAAAACACGTAAAATAATTGAAAAAAATCATTAAAAAGAATATGTCCATTAACCGAGTCCCTGTGATCTTAAATTGTGTATTTTACAAGAAATTGTCAATTTTCTAGCGCCTCCCGTAGCTCTCAAGGTTAAAATTTTAGTGTATAGTTGACCGGAAGTCACGTCACAAAAGTCACGTGATGTCGCTAATAGTTCGATATGACAAAAAATCAACACACTTGTGAATCCAGTCAAAGTAACAGAAAAACTGAGGCTCATGTTCTGCGCATGAGATCCAGGAACAAATCTGGAGATATCACTAAGCGTCCTTCACAGATAATATTACCTAGCGAACGGAAGAGGTAAACATAAACTTTTTAAAATAGAATAACTGATAAAACTTTGCGCAAAAGGCCTATGAATAGTTTGCGCAAAAGCGAAAAATAATTTGCGCAAAAGGGTTAAAAAAAATTGCGCAAACGTCCTATCAATTTGCGCAAATGTCCTGCACCGGACTATAGTAAAGCTAGTGAAACTGTTTGTGCTTTGAAGTGAGTCCGACCCACTACTGTACCGGTGATGTCATCTATCTAATCCCGTTAAAAAAAAACTATTGCAGGTATTCCAATAGATGTTGTTGTAGTTAATTATCCTGTTTTTGCAATTAGTATCTAATTAATTATTACCTGTGATGTACCTGCATTTTATGTCAAATATTGCAGAAAAAGGGAAAATATTTGAGTGAAGTAAGTAATTTTTTATTAATAAAAAATTAGAAATTGGGATGAAACATTTTTTTCATATGGAGTGAAATCAAGTATGACATAAATAGTAAAATATCTTTTAAAAAATATTTGTACCTTTGAAAAAAAACATGAATCATAAAAATGTCATTACAAAATTAATAGTAACAAGTATAAGCTAAGACATGCTTGTTTATTATTTCATGTAGTTTAAAACATCAATAATAAGTTCTATGGATGTTGAAATATAAATGTATTAATAGAGATATCACTTATGTATATATGTATCTGTGGTTTTTTTTTATTAGAATAAAAATGATAAATTAACAACATGGCCACTGTTGCTAAGAACAGAAAAGGTGTATGAACTTTTATTTTTTTTCCCTCTTAAACTACTGGGCCAAGTGGATTCAAGCTTTGGTAAAATAATCCTTTGGTGATCCCCTTTCATAATTTTGTCTGGCAGTCCCGTCCTCGGGCCAAGATGGACGCTGTTACTATTTATTAACGGTTCCTTGCACATTAAGTAGGATGAAGGTTTTACATGTTTTATCAAATCCTATAAAACCAATATGCTTTGGTTATTTCAGTGAAATTCTGTTCGTAGAAGTATATAATATTTGTGCTTCGTCGTACATCTTTTTTTAAAATAGTTCTTGTTTTACTATACAACTATAAGACAGTTTTGCAATATTTTACAGCATTAGAAAGAAGAAATACTCCCGTCAATTGAAACTGTTTCGTTTAATATGAACCGCATCGGTAGCGTAATGGTTAGCATGCTCGTCTCGAGTGCGGTAGATCGTGGGTTCCAGCCGCGGTCGGGTCAAACCAAAGACTATTAAATTTGGTATTTGTTGCTTCGCCGCTAAGCATGCAGCATTAAGGAGAACGAGCAAAGACTGGTCAGCTCGGAATCAGAATATTGTTTCCGGGAAGAGCAACATGTCTACACGCGGATTACTGTTTCAGTGTGCCAACACTTTAAAAATCCAAATCACCGTGTTTGTCTAGAACAAAGCGGACCTCACCATCATCTAATTGAAAATTAACTTGTTCTCGCAATGATATAGCTGCAAACTGCTGAATTGGCGTGTTAAACAACAATCACTCACTCACTCACTCGTTTAATTTGTTACATTTATTACATATTAACGTGTCCCTTTAACGTGAGAAGATGGTGAGCTAAATCTTGTAAGACCAGATCTCGATGTTGACCCACTATGACTTAATTTCGTTTTGGTACTCTCATAGTTTGAACGGGCATTCAACAAATGATTCAAGTTATCGGGTAAACAATTGCCTAATAGTGTTTAAGTTATGCAATTTAATCATTGTTTCCGGAAGTGATTTGTGAAAAATGAGATACTTATTACAGAAGTTTGTTGTGATGAATGTCTGGAATTTCAAAAAATTTCTCCTGCCAAAATGAATTATTCTGTCATTGTCGGCGTGAACACATACATCATTATAAGTAGATAACCATGCGGACAGAGATGTAGACCCCCAATTTAATTCAACTAAATCTCCATCATTCGTACATGTAAAGTTACCACAATAATTTCTCCCTGCAATCCTTTTAATGAGATCTCTTCCTAGTACTACAAACATCTCATCTATAGTACAATCACGATGAGGCTTATTTCCCTTCCCGTGTTTCCATCCATAATACAAAATTGGAGATTTAAGTTCATTTAATCTATTTAGCATTTGTGGAAGACATAAGAAAACATCGTCATCTATCCTCGCTCCTAGCACCACATCCGGGTAATTTTCGTGCACGTATTTATACCATTTGTACACCTTTTCTCCAAATTTATAGGCATATCCATGATGTGTTACATTTAAATACAAGATGTCTTTGTAAACATCATTTTCCTTTAATGAAATGCTTGTTGGCTTGTCAAGGAGAAACTTATAAGTAATGCGAAACGGAATGTGATGCTTAAGTCGAATTAGTGTCGATACCCATGTTGCTCTCACCGCTGATCTTCTAACAGGATTTTCGGCAAGGGATAAAATTCCTAATACTAAATGAGGTAGCTGTTCTACTTTCTGATTATAAGTAATATTGCGCTCTGTTGAACTTTTTATCTGCATGTCTGCTGTTATTTTAGAAGTAGGGCTTTTTTCTTTGAACAGTTGTTTTAGTTGTAACTGGTGATTCTGACGCTCCTCTACGATCTGATGAAACCTGATTTCGTATTGGTGTAGTTTTCTGGTATATTTTTCATGGTAAAAAATGTGAACAAATAAAATGAAAGCGAATGTAATTATACATAAAACATATCGTCCTCTTGTGTTTTTCTTACATTTCATAGACGGTATGATTTTCATTTTGCTGAGATTGTTGTCAATAGGGGCTATCTGAAAATAAAAATAAATGAAACATATTTTGTTTCTGTCGAAAGACAAAAAAATAAACAATAATAAATAAAAAACACAAAAACGAAACACAAAAAAAAACCCGAAGAAAATTAAAATTACGAAAAAAAAATTGAGACCAAAAATGAATAATTCAAGACAACACCAAATTATTTGTCTGTGTGTTGATTGGTTTAGCAAGGTAATTCTTATGAACCTGTTGATCGCAGTCAAGATTTAAATTGACAATCGACAGATTGATTGATTGATTTTTGGTGTTTAACGCCACTTTCAGCAATATTTCAGCTATATCATGGCGACCAGTTTTAGTGGTGGAAGAAGCCGGAGTAGCCGGAGAGAACCACCGACCATAGGCAAGCAACTGGTAAACTTTATCACTTGCGACTACGAGTCGAATGCATATATTTTTGTAATTTACACAGCCGGGCGCGAAACCACGACGTCTTGGTGATAGGTTTGTATGAGCTGTTAGGTAATCCAACTACCTAACTCATTGAGCCACCCGGGCCCTGACAATCGACAGAAGAATAAGTGAATAATAGAAGATTAATTAGTTGGATTAACAGGGACTGGCTGTGATTGACAGAACATGTCTGTCTTAAAATCTAACTTAAAAACTTGATTTGGATCTGTCTTAAAATCTAACTTAAAAACATGATTTGGATCTGTCTTAAAATCTAACTTAAAAACTTGATTTAGGTCTGTCTTAAAATCTATCTGAACAACTTGATTTGGATCTGTCTTAAATCTAACTTAAACGCTTGATTTGGGTCTGTCTTAAAATATAATTTAAAAACTTGATTTGGATATGTCTTCAAATCTAACTTAAAAACTTGATTTCGGTCTGTCTTAAAATCTAACTTAATAATTTGATTTGGATCCGTCTTAAAATCTAATTTAAAAACTTTTGATTTGGGTCTATCTTAAGACATAACTTAAAAACTTGATATGAATCTATCTTAAGACATAACTTAAAAACTTGATATGAATCTATCTTAAAATCTAACTTAAAAACTTGATATGAATCTATCTTAAAATCTAACTTAAAAACTTGATATGAATCTATCTTAAAATCTAATTTAAAAACTTGATATGAATCTATCTTAAAATCTAACTTAAAAACTTGATATGAATCTATCTTAAAATCTAACTTAATCGCGTTCGATTGTTTAACCGTGTAATTCAGAAAACCATGGTATAAATGATTTGTAATATAGTGTTATTAACTGGTTATTTCTGTATTGGCCCTGGTATAGATTCGAGATCAGCTGTATTGGCCCAAGGCCCGTAGGGCCGCGGGCCAATACAGCTGATCGAGAATCTATACGGGGCCAATAAAGAAACAACCAGTTAATGACATCTTTATTAAATAATTTGACTTATGTTGTTTATACGACAAATATAAGACCTACTAAGCTGGTTCTATACGGACCTTATCATTTTCACATGGTATTTGAATTCCAGACTCCAGTGTCATTGTGCATGTCTAGATGAAACAATTTAAAACTTCCAATATGCTTTTAACCGAATTTTATTAACATTTATTGCTTGCGGAGTCTGCGTCTGGTAGATTTGCTGATTTGTCGGACTCCGATTGCTCTTAATAATTTACTCATCAAAATTATAGTAATCCAACTCAAAGCTCCCAATTTCCTTTGCAAATTGATGCAAGATTTGTTTGGCTTCTTCATTTGTGAAAGCCACAGGCTCACTGTCAACGACAGCCTTGTCAGACGACATGTTTGTAATAATTACGACATGAAGAATTGTAGTATGCGAACGTAATGTCGGAACGGAAGTAAGATTGCAAACCGGAACCTATACAGCTTTTTCGGCCCCGGGCCAATACGGACCAAAGCTATATTTGAGAAGATTTTTTTTAATATATTTTCGACGAATGCCATATGTACATGTAAGAGGAAAATTCAAAAGTGTCATCATAGATTTGGTACAACACATTCACATTCTGTACCTATCTTCTTTCTGTGGTTAATATGTACCCAATATTGTTCTTTTCTGAAGGAGCAAACCACAAACCTGCCGCAAGTCACTGATAAACTTTATCACATAATGTTGTATCGAGTACACCTCGCCTGAGCAGGATTCGAACTTACAACCTTAATTTAAAGCTATTAGGAAACTAACACTGTTAATTCTTACCTTGTATTTTCCTTTTCTACCAACGCAATTTATTTACGTTATTGCACAGATATTGTGTTTTATTCGTAGTTATTATACCTGGATAATATTAAACTTTTTCTTTCAAACCGCAATGAGACTTTAAATAGACTGAAACATCTGTTATCAGAAAGAAACAACCAAATTCAGTTGACTTTCTATGCACATTCATATACAATTTATTATAATGTAACACGTATTTTCATTAGCTATCGAGAGCCGTCAAATCTGCAGTTGACAGGCTTGAAGGTATGCTATATTCCTACGCCGAATGCACTTGATTTGTAAACAATATGGCTGCATGACCCAGATATTTCCGACTATGAATTTGACGCTGACGACTCATTAAGGAGATAACTGTATTGTATTTGAAAATTTCACGACATCAATTGGAGATTTGATGGTCGCAAATCGAGTTTACTGTCCATTCTAATGCAATACGGAACATAAAAATGAATTCTAGCATATCCCTGGGTCTAAAATTCACAAAAATTAAAATTCTGTGAAATATTTTTGAACGACTTTGGCACATAAACAACGCGTGACGTGAATATGAAGACTTCCAATTAAAAAGTAAAGATCAAACGTTATTTGGCTTCGCGTACGCTTCAATTTAGATAGAATATAACTAAAATAACTTTTCAAGGTAGGCATTTTAATTATTTTTGTGCATTGTTGTACATATGACATGTAGGATTTCACGTTTTCAAGATGGCGGATCCTTAAACAACTACATTTCTATTTTTTTAGCGGAAGGAATTTGAAAAATGCATATATTTCGTCATTTATTTGGATGTTTTCAAACTAGTGTGTACAAGTTGGGAGAATTTCATAAGAATAGGAATAACAGTACTGTATTTGAAGAGTTGGAGGTGTCATTGTGGATTTCACGGTCGCTAATGCCGTTTTACTGGCGACGCGAAGCCTTTAGGCTTAGGTGAATATTGATTTCTAAGGTCCATAAAAACTTGTATTGACCGATACAAAAGACTGTAATTGTTTTATTACATTAGAATTAAAAGTGAAAGTGAAACCAAGTCAATATGAAATGAATCACTTCATTATGCCGTCATACATAATGCAATGGAAAGTGAAAATGAAAGCGAGTCAATACGAGTTTTAATCAAACAATATCAAATTTTGCGGAATGTCAGGTGACAGCATGAATGATAGCCAATAAAATTGTTTAAATAAAATCATTATGTAATAAAAGAAAATAGTATGCATATCTGATATTGATTTGTCTCATATATTTTTTTTTCATATTTCCGTTTTTATAGTTTAAACATATTTTATTTGTATAAAAGGTAGCACATGGGATTGAACACAAGTTATTACATCATTAGTGAAGTCATTTCGCTTTTACACAAATATAAGCAAAAAATAATAGCACATAATGGCGATGATTTGGCAAATAAACATTACAATATGATATATTTAAACGATAATAATGGAAAAAATATCAATAAAAATAAGGCGAAATTAAATGTTCACAACAGAGGAATGGGGAAGAAGAACAAGGTATCAAACAGAAAAAAAAACAAAGCAAAACAAGAAAACATCATGGACAGGAATGAGTATGCTAGTTACATTAGTTAAAGCGCAGGGTGCTTCTAATAAAGGAAAACATAAGAGAAAAATTCCATTTTGTGTTCAGGAGTCAGATTTTTATCACCAGCTAATATCAATTCTATTCATATTCCGTCTGTGTATATATATACATGTACATTTAGATCTATGTTTCAGTGTACTGGACCAAATAATGGGACATCATCATCATATTTTAACAGACTGCCTCCGGGGCCTAATTATGTTGGTGTGTCTACATGTATGCAGTTGAAGCAATCACAGGTACTTGAGGACCGGATACACTATATGGGCTACGTCTTATGGAGGCGTGACTTACATTCATTCTTGAAACATTGGCCAACCAGTTTTCCTCGTTTCTTTTCCAATAAAGCTGAGGACCATTTGCTACTTTTTTGCTTTCCCTTTGCATAGGACCTCTATTGAAGACTATTCGTGTAATGACATGGTCACTACGAATATAGGATGCAGTATATGGACTACCCTTATGGTGCCCATATGGAGGCTTGACTT
>MJUT01058894.1:884971-954428 GCA_002080005.1 Gigantidas platifrons | reverse complement strand
GTTTTACTTCCCCCAGGAGAAAAATGAGGTTGATGACTATAATGGGAGAAGGACATTTGCGCAAAAAAAATAAAATTTTAAATTCCATTTGCGCAAATTTTCTTTTCCCTTTTGCGCAATTTTTGTGTATACCATAATTAGAATTGATACACCTTTTCCGCAAATTGAAATACATGTAAATACAGGTAATATGTATGATATACAGATAATACAGGGGTCAGCCTACAATTGTAGTAGATGGAATATTATACCGCATAAGCAACACTCTATAGTCGGGCGATGTCGTTTATAGATGCACAGCGAAATCCTGTAAACTGTTCATCACAACTGACAAGGATGGAACAACAGTGCTCAAACTGACAGTGTGGTACACCAAGGGTATTTATGTAAGTTTGTGATCTTTTTGTGGTCATTCTTCCTCATCACAAGAATTTCTTACTGTTGGCATTAACCTTGGTACAGTATGATTGCCGTTCTATTACTGGACCTCCAAACTAATAAATATATTGCTCCTCCCATCTTTTCCCAATTCACATCATTTACGCGCTAATTTCCCCAATTATAAGGGACCCAGACCCCAGATACAGATGAGTAGGAAAATCAGTGACTTGTAATAAACATGTCGGATTTAAAGCACTTGTAATAAGGAAGTCGGATTTAGGCACTTGTAATAAGCAAGTCATTTAGTAGTTTGCTGATTGGTTGCGTCCGTCGTCCTACGCCCCGTATAGACAAAGGGAGTTCGAGTATAACTGATAATATGATTACTTTTAATGGTATATATCTGTATTAAACTTTAAATTTAAGCGATATTTTCTTTAACCAAAGTATTATATGTTGTAAAGTTTTATTTTCAATGTATTATTTAATCTTCATGTGAGCGACTGGGGGTATTAAATTCTGAGAAAGTGCCATTTCATCTATTACATATTAAGAAGTTATTGTTGAAGCCATGAATTCTTTGAGATTTTACCACGGATAGGAAATAATATGCACCCCTTTTTTTTTGTTTAGCTCACCTGACCCAAAGGGTCATGTGAACCTTTGTCATCACTTTGCGTCGGTCGTCCGTCCGTACACAATTACTAAAAATATTCTCCTCTGAAACCACTTGGGCACTTAAGACCAAACTTTGGTGGAATGGTCCGTTTGTGATCCCCTTCCAAAATTGTGTCCGGCATTCCAGACATTTAACCAACATAGCCACTGTTGCTAAGAACAGAAAAGGTGTATGAACTTTTATTTTTTTCCCTCTTAAACTACTGGGCCAAGTGGATTCAAGCTTTGGTAAAATAATCCTTTGGTGATCCCCTTTCATAATTTTGTCTGGCAGTCCCGTCCTCGGGCCAAGATGGACGCTGTTACTATTTATTAACGATTCCTTGCACATTAAGTAGGATGAAGGTTTTACATGTCTTATCAAATCCTATAAAACCACTATGTTTAGGTTATTTCAGTGAAATTCTGTTCGTAGAAGTATATAATATTTGTGCTTCGTCGTACATCTTTTTTTAAAGATAGTTCTTGTTTTACTATACAACTATAAGACAGTTTGGCAATATTTTACAGCATTAGAAAGAAGAAATACTCCCGTCAATTGAAACTGGTTCGTTTAATTTGAACCGCATCGGTAGCGTAATGGTTAGCATGCTCGTCTCGAGTGTGGTAGATCGTGGGTTCCAGCCGCGGTCTGGTCAAACCAAAGACTATTAAATTTGGTATTTGTTGCTTCGCCGCTAAGCATGCAGCAATAAGGAGAACAAGCAAAGACTTGTCAGCTCGGAATCAGAATATTGTTTCCGGGAAGAGCGACATGTCTACACGCGGATTACTGTTTCAGTGTGCCAACACTTTAAAAATCAAATCACCGTGTTTGTCTAGAACAAAGCGGACCTCATCATCATCTAATTGAAAATTAACTTGTTCTCGCAATGATATAGCTGAAAACTGCTGAATTGGCGTGTTAAACAACAATCACTCACTCACTCACTCGTTTAATTTGTTACATTTATTACATATTAACGTGAGAAGATGGTGAGCTAAACCTTGTAAGACCAGATCTCGATGTTGACCCACTATGACTTAATTTCGTTTTGATACTCTCATAGTTTGAACTGTCATTCAAGTTATCGGGTAACAATTCCCGAATAGTGTTTAAGTTATGCAATTTAATCATTGTTTCCGGAAGTGATTTGTGAAACATGAGATACTTATTACAGAAGTTTGTTGTGATTAATGTCTGGAATTTCAAAAAATCTCTCTTATACGTTCTTCTGCTAAAATGAACTATTCTGTCAGTGTCGGCCTGAATATATACATCCTTATAAATAGATAACCATATAGAGAGGGATGTAGATGCATAGTTTGTTTCAACTAAGTCTCCATCATTCGTACATGTAAAGTTACCACAATAACTTCTCCCTGCAATCCTTTTAATGAGATCTCTTCCTAGTACTACAAACATCTCATCTATAGAACAATAACGATTGGGCTTATTTCCCTTCCCAGCTCTCCATCCATAATACAAAATGGGAGATTTAAGTTCATATAATCTATTTAGCAGTTGTGGAACACATAGGAAAACGTCATCATCTATCCTCGCTCCTAGAACCGCATCCGGGTAATTTTCGTGCACGTATTTATACCATTTGTACACCTTTTCTCCAAATTTATTGACATATCCATGATGTGTTTATACCATTTGTACACCTTTTCTCCAAATTTATTGACATATCCATGATGTGTTACATTTAAATACAAGATGTCTTTGTAAACATTATTTTCATTTAATGAAACGCTTGTTGGTTTGTCAAGGAGAAACTTATAAGTAATGCGAAACGGAATGTGATCTTTAAGTCGAAGTAGTGTCGAAATCCATGTTGCTCTCACCGCTGTTCTTCGAACAGGATCTTCGGCAAGGGATAAGATTCCTAATACTAAATGAGGTAGCTGTTCTACTTTCTGATTATGTGTAATGTTGCGCTCTGTTGGACTTTTTATCTGTATTTCTGTCGTTATTTTAGAAGTACGGTTTTTTTCTTGGAATAATTGTTTTAGTTGTAACTGACGATTCTGACGCTCCTCTACGATCTGATGAAACCTGATTTCGTATTGGTGTAGTAATCTGGTATATTTTTCATGGTAGAAAATGTGCACATATAAAATGAAAGCGAATGTAATTATACATAAAACATATCGTCCTCTTGTGATTTTCTTACATTTCATAGACGGTATGATTTTCATTTTGCTGAGATTGTTGTCAATAGGGGCTATCTGAAAATAAAAATAAATGAAACATATTTGTTTTCTGTCGAAAGACAAAAAAACAAAAAAACAAAACAAACAAACAATAATAAATAACACAGACAAACCCGAAAGACACGAGATCATGTGAACAGCAATACATCTCTTCAAATGAATCATGGAGAGGTTGAAATCGTTTTAGAGAGTTGTAATTGATCGATCGTAAACTTCGCATTCGATAATAAATAAGAGAGCCGTTTAATAATGATCAGTGTGGTTCTAGGTTCAAAGAGAGCCGTTTAATAATGATCAGTGTGGTTCTAGGTTCAAAGAGAGCCGTTTAATAATGATCAGTGTGGTTCTAGGTTCAAAGAGAGCCGTTTAATAATGATCAGTGTGGTTCTAGGTTCAAAGAGAGCCGTTTAATAATGATCAGAGTGGTTCTAGGTTCAAAGAGAGCCGTTTAATAATGATCAGTGTGGTTCTAGGTTCAAAGAATGATTATATGTTGTGTGATGCAATTAAATTAGAGTGGCTTCTGCTTATCGCGAAAAATCCCCCATCTCTTCGCATGTCGCTCTTCCTGAAAAAGAGCTACAAACCACAGGCGCTCGTGGCACGGACTCCCCCCCCTTTTTCTAACTTTCTGTTTACAAATTTATTTTCAATAAAATTTCTTTATTTCTTTATTATTTCATCTCTTTTTCCTTATTTCAACTTGTTCGTGTCTATATTCATACAATCTTATGTTAACATCAAATTACATGTGTCGACCCTATATCTAGATACTAATAATCGTGATTTATTAGTATCTAGATATAGGGTCGACACATGCAACACGCACATACCAATTTTATAGTCTTTGGTTTGACCTGATCGGGGCTCGACCACACTCGATGCGAACACGCTTACCACTACAACACAGATATAGTTGTCGATAGTTGATATTATCTCCGATATCAACAAGAGGAAGTATAAAGGTTTGGTTGGTAGGTTTATGGTGCTTAACGCCACTTTCAGCAATATTTCAGTTATATCATGGCGGAAACCACCGACCTACTGCAAGTGACTGACAAACTTTATCACATAATGTTGTATCGAGTACACATCGCCTGAGCGGGATTCGAGCTTACAACGTTAGTTTAAAGCTATTTGGAAACTAACACTGTTAATCCTTACCTTAAATTTTCTTTTCTATCAACGCAAATGTTCTACGTTATTGTACAGGTGGACAGTGTTTTCTTCGTAGTTAATTATTATTCCTGCATAATATTAAACTTTTTATTCAAACGGCAATGAGACTTTAAACAGACAGAAACATCTGTATATCTAAGAAAATATTATGAATATCTGATATTGATTATTCTCATATTTTAGAATATTTCTGTTTTTTCAGTGTGAACATATTTTATTTATGTAAACAGTAGCAAATGCGATGGACACAAGTAACTTGTTGGTTGGTTGTTTTCTCTGGACACTACCGTATCCTCCACCAATAAAACTGACTGCCACGATATTTATAACTGAAATATTGTTGAAAGTGGCGTTAAACACCATAAACCTAGAACTAAACCGACACAAGTTATTACAACCTTAACGAATTACTTTCCCTTTTATTAAAATACAAACAAAAATGATAGGACATGATGGCGATCATTATACAAATAAGCTTGATATATTCAGACAATTATAATGATAAAGATACTATAAAGAAACATCAGGTAAAATAAAATGTTCATAACTTCAAAACAGAGGGATAGGGAGGAAGGAAGGTATCAAACAAAACAAAAACAAACACAACAAAAAATAACACGTACAGGAGTGAGTATGCTAGTTACATTAGCTAAAGCGCCAGGTGCTTCTAATAAAGGAAAACAGGAGGAAAACATTCCATGTTTTGTCCAGGAGTCAGTTTTTCATCACCAGCTAATATCAAATTCTATTGATATTCCGTTTTTATGTTATCATGTACCTTCAGACTATATGTTTCAGTGTGTTAATTGGACCAAATGAGACAACATCATCATATTGTAACAGACATCTCTCGTGGTCTGGCTGTGTTTGGATGACGTATGTCAGTGGCGTATCGCATATACAGTTGAAGCAATTGCTTTCTCTTTTTTTTTTTTTGGATTTAGGAGTTGTATTGGGTACACCTCTCCTGTGTGGAGATTCGAACTCACAACGCTAGTGGTGATATAGGCACTGTTTGCATAGGTACAGGGTAGTTATAAATCCAACCACCATACGATCACGACGACCCCTTTCTCTATTTGGAGATGGTTACCATTATTCTTGGAAGAATTAAGATTCAAAATTTTGAACTTGGTTTGACTATAGTATACAGTCGCGGATTCAGGATTTCAAGTTAGGGGGGGCGGGCGCACTTAAAAAATAATCGTGCCGAGCGGAGCGAGGCACGATAATTTTTGGGGTATTTCGTGTGAAAAATCACGATTTTACGCATAAAAATCACATTTTTTTCCAATTTTAAGGGGGCGCGCGCCGGTTGCGCCCCTGGCATAGCTATAGCAAAATGTTCCAAGTTTACTCACTAAAGTATTCGTTTACAAAAATTGTTGCTACTGATTTTGCTTCCTGGTCTGGTGGATTTTCTCCATGCATTCAGTGTACAAATCAGCCATTACCATTATTTGATATAGGGAAGGATATATATACATGTATATCGATTCTAATTATAGCCATTGCAACTCTTTCCATGATCAGTTCACAGTAGCAGAACTGATTACCTGTCCGGAGCAGGCGTTCACAGTAGCAGAACTGATTACCTGTCCGGAGCAGGCGTTCACAGTAGCAGAACTGATTACCTGTTCGGAGCAGGCGTTCACAGTAGCAGAACTGATTACCTGTCCGGAGCAGGAGTTCACAGTAGCAGAACTGATTACCTGTCCGGAGCAGGAGTTCACACCCGTTTTGTTCTCAGGGGTTCGTGTTGCTCAAGCTTCAGTTTCGTGTATAGTGTTTTATAGATCATTGCATTGTTTGTCCTTTTGGCCATAGCCGCATATGTGGCGTAATGGTTGGTGTGATTACCTTGAGTGCGGTAGATCGTGGGTTAGAGCCCATGTCGGGTCAAACCAAAGACTATAAAATTGGTATTTGTTGCTTCTTTGCTAAGAACGCATCGTCAAGGAGAAAGAACAAAGACTGCAGGTTGGCTAGGAATCAGAATAACGTGTTTGTGTGGAGCGACATGTCTACCCGCAGACTGTTGTTTCAGTGAGCTAGCACTTAAAAAAATCCAACCCAGCGTGTTGGTCTAGTATTAAGTGGACTTCATCATTATCTCATTGAAAATTCATTTGTTCTGGCCATGATATAGTTGAAAAATTGCTGAATAGAAACAGTCACTCACCCACTCAATTTTTTGGTCATTGTATTGTCTCTTCTTTGATTTATCTGTCCTGATAATTACCACTTTGGTATTTTCAAGCTGTTCTTGTGATGATTTTGATGCCTTGTTTATTTCTAGGTGTTTCTGATTGGCACACCTTATATATTTTTTCTTGTACATGTATTACTATACTGCCACAGATTGTTTCATCACAGGTTAATAGAAACCGTGTTGTAACATATTTGATTGAAGGCTATGTTTGTTTACCTGGCCTAGAGCTACAAAATTGTTTTCATGCAAAAAAGGGAAGATTATTGCTTTATTCTACATGAAAAAAATCAGTATTTATTCTTCAATTTTACAAAAAAAATCTTTTTGAAAACTGTAGGATCAGATGTCATATGTTTTTGCATCTCCGGTCAATAATTTTTTCCATAAAATTTGGTAACAGAAATTTGTATTCAGAAAAAAACAAACATAACCAGGCTGCAACCCCGTAAAGTTAAATGTGGTTCCTATTATCACTAATTTACAAAAAAAGATGTACAATTTAAATTAATGCTAGGCCATTGCTGGATGATGAAGAGATGGAAAAATGATGCTTCAACAGACCACAGGTGCTTGTGTAGTCAAAAATATGCCCGCTACTTACCTAAAATCATATTTTTGACTCTACACAAGTGCCTGTGAACAGACTATAAAGAAACTTCTGTTCCAATGGAAATCAATAGAATATAAAGACTGATATTCTTAAAAGTTTATCAGTACTGAGGAATGGATATAAACTACATCAGAACTGCATCATGTGATGTGACTTTGTCTATATATGATATCATGATTTTGACACAAAAATGTTCAATCTTGCTAGAGGCCATCATGGTCATTATTGTATGGTAGTTGGATTTACAACTACTTATGTAATCAATGGCTATTACCACTAACACATGAAATTCCGCTAAGGTGAGGTGTACTTAAATCATCATGTGATAAAGATTGGCAGTGACTTGCGACAAGTCGGTGGTTTTCTCCGATTAGCTCCATCAATAAAACTGACTGCCACAATATAACTGAAATATTGTTGAATGTGGCATTAAACACCATAACCCTAACCCTGGTCTTATTGTCATAAAACTTTGGAGTATGAGTTTTCTGAAAAACATCGTATTGAAATGTAATTGGAATTCCAATAGATACAGCGTTCTTACTGGATGATTTTAGTGTAGGAGTACAAATCTTGTACTCAAAAGTTTAATGACGGTGAAGTCTGATTGCGGGACAAAGAAAAAAAAAATTTTGTCCCATAAAAATAACCACAAAACCACATTAAATTTCTTTCATATTTTAATAAAAGAAAAAAGACAATATAACTACAAATATACATAACAAATTAAATTATTTACATAAAATATGTACTTCTGTTAAGTTTTCCTTGAGTTTTTTTGTATTGTTCTTTAAAATTCCAAAAAAAGTAATTTTTCAAAATCTTGTTCCAAGTCTATAAAACTCTTACATCATAATTTAAAAAGCAGACAAGGACACAGAGAAACATGTTTCAAGTGCCTTAACATTTATATCACAGAGAACTTTGGTTAAATGTCTTTGGATTATCTCCCTTTTCCATATATCATTAATCATCATCATCTGAATTCTGCTCATCCTGAAAAAATAGAAAATATTCAATTTAATCTTTTAGTTCATTTATCAATTAATATGTAATTCAATAGTTTAATTTAGAAAATAAAGTGAACTACCACCAAAAACGAAGCATGTACGTCCACGAGTATGAACAATTAACCTTTCGACCGTGATCGGTTTGAAAGTGTCAAAAAATCCGGATACGGTCAAAACAAAAAGCATGTGAAATCACCATAGGCAAATATTCATAATTACAATATATACTATAAATTATATTTAAAATGTAATGTTGTATACTAACATTATTTATTTTGAAATAAGCTTCACTAAATAGTAAATCCTTTGCTATTTAGTGATTAACAACTAAGGATACTAGATAAAAGCTGTATACCTAGTGAATTGTTAACAGCAATTTAGTGCAATAAAAATTATTTGTGTTTAAAAAAATAAAAATAAATAATTTTTAAGGGGTTTTGTCTTATATTTAAAAAAATCATTAAAAAGAACAAATAACATTGAAATAAATACACATATGAGTTGGGGTTATTGTGTTTAACGTCAACACTATCTCAGTTATATCGTGGCGGTCAGTTTTATTGGTGGAGGAAAACGGAGTACCTGGAGAAAACCACCGGCCTGTCACATTTCACTGACTAACTTTATCATATAATGTTGTATTGAGAACACCTGACCATGAACAGGGTTCAAACTCACAACTTCAGTGGTAATAGGCACTGATTGCATAGGTAGTTATAAATCCAACTACAATATGATCACAACCATGACTGTCCCTGTTCAAGTAGGACAATTTGATATATATGCTATTATCAAACTCTGTGACAAATAGAGCTACATTTTTTTGTATAAAGGCATTTTAATTTTCAGAAATATGATCAATTTAATTTGACAGGTCATACATGGAGGAAATCGATGTATCTGGTAAAAACCCACCGTCCTGCTGCAGGCCAGATAGCATTAAATAATACTAAATTGTCTTCCTCAAGCAAGGTCACCCCTCTTATAAAGTCACATTCTTATTGCAGAACGGGTGGCCTTAAAAGATACGGACTACTGAGAACGGGTGGCCTTAAAAGATACGGACTACTGAGAACAGGTGGCCTTAAAAGTGACGGACTACTCGCGGCCACAATGCGAGATTGAAATACTGAGGTTGGATGGATTAATACCAACCTGATGTGTAATAAATTTATTCTGTCCCAAGTGATTTGATTTTGTTTTTGTTGAAAATTTACATAAAATTGATGCACATGTTGCTTATTTTTTTTAATGAATTTACATCGTGAGGGTGAATGATAAAATAGGTTAATTTAATGGTTGCTAAGATTTCTATCTACAAATAGATTCACACAAAAATCTGAAGTGATTATTTTGTTTTAATTCTACATGATTTTAAAGTCAAAGATAGAACAGCGTAGGAGCCAGAAAACTTAGTTAATATATTAATAAGAAGTAATATGTCCATGTGTTAAAGCTTAAGATCAAACAAAAAATGCAAAATTTGAACAAATTGAAAATACCCACCATGTTAAAAATGCAAAAATTGATAATAGCTATATATAATATATAATATATAATAGCTATATATTCTTTTACATCAGGATGTTTTTTTTTGTTTTTTTTTGTTTTTTTTTATCCCTCACAGTTTTCTATCAAGTGTAAATACAGAGTACCAGAAAATATTCAATGAAAAGAAAAAATTGAAGAATGTGTCCATAGGTTATGGATGCTCCCATTTCCAGCTAAATTAAACAGGGGCATAACTTCAGAACATCCAAAATTGAACTTGTCCTTCCTTTGTTGGTTTCTGACCATGTGTATCTATTTCAAAAGATTGCCTCAAGTTGAACTTAAGTTATAGAGCGGAAACCAAATGTGGGTCATAAATATCAGGACATATATTTATCAGTTCCTGTGATAATCCATTTAAAATTACCGGTAAGTAAGTTTTGATAAATATCAGAATTTTTCATTTCTTTAAAATATTGCAATAAACAACACACTATAATTATAAGGTTAAATTTAAAGATATACACTTAGAGTATTCCAAAATCATTTCATTGTTTGAATAAAGTAATAGCTTTAATTTACCAAAAACAATCTACATCAAATAAATATCTGAGCCAAATATAATATTTTGTTTAATTTGTTTTCTACATATACCACAATATATATCTCCTGAAGTGAAAAACAATGAATATAATTACAGTGAAACCTGTCTAAACTGAACAGTGAATAAACAGTGAACCTGTATAAACTGAACAGTGAACCTGTCCAAACTGAACATTGAATAAACAGGGATCCTGATGAAACCAACCTTGAAATAATTTTTATAAAGACCAAATGTAGGAAATCTTTATTAATTTGACCTGTATAAACCGAACTTTGTCCTGTCTATTCTGAACTCCACAGTTGGCAAAGATAAGGCTTGGCTTAAACTGGTTTCACTGTATATGACAATTCACCATATAAATAGTTTAATGACACATGACCATCTACCATGTTATCAAGTTGAGTGAGTGAGTGATTGTTGTTTAATGGCAACTCCGTAATTTTTCAGCTATATCATGACGAGAACAAGTTAAAGAAATCAAAACACCGATAGTAAAGCATCTTGCAAACGTTTGTAAACAGGTGTTTAACACCACTTTCAACAATATTTCAGCTATATCGTTGCGGTCAGTTTTATTGGTGGAGGAAACTGGAGTACCAAGAGAAAACCATCGACCTGTCACATGGCATTGACAAACTTTATCACATAATGTTGTATCAAGTACACTTCCACTGAATGGGATACAAACTCACAACACCAATATAATTCTAGCAGAAATACCAAGTATAAAAACAATAACCGTTTTATAATCAGCACAGGCAAAGTTGCATAATTTTTAGGTTCGTGGTCAAATTATTTAGCTGAAATATCCCCTTTCTACCCGAACTCTAGCTTATAACATGGACATACAAAAAAATATTTTAATTGTCCATACTCTCTTTTATAATAATACTACAAAATTACTTTTTATTCCTTCTCAAATTTTCATATAGAGCTGAAAATGAATTACACACCAAAGCAACATAAAATTGCATTAATATCTGCATGCTTCACAATATAAATAAAGTTGAGATTTTCACAATAGAATCATACAGAAAATGATAAAAAGTAAAGTTACTTCAAAACTTGGTAATACCATTCAAAACTTACATCTGCGGGCATTCCCCTTGGAACACCAGGTTTTAGTTTAATTATAACTATTAAAGAAGATTTTTGTTGAATTATGACTATTAAATTCAGATTTAGACCCCTGGCTGTCACATTGTTAACATGAACCAAAAGAAATTGATATCATTTATTGTTTTTCTTCTTTCACATGAGGTAGAGGGTAGAATCAGAATTACTTGTAGCATCTAGGTCACATGTCATATAAAACGGAATGATATCATCATGAATATTCATTGGTTTGATTTATGGAGCATATATGAAGGAATGTCAATGGAGCATCTATGTAGACATGCATGCTGACAGAGTATTTATAAAGGCATGTCAGGGGAGCATCTATGAAGCCATGCCAATTGAGCATTTATGTAGACATGTCAATTGGGAATTTATGAAACATGTCTGGAGAGCATCTATGAAGGCATGCCAGTTGAGCATTTATGTAGACATGCCAATGGAGCATTTATGAAGACATGTCAATTGGGAATTTATGAAACATGTCAGGAGAGCATCTATGAAGGCATGCCAGTTGAGCATTTATGCAGACATGACAATTGAGCATGTATGTAGGCATGGTAATGGAGCATTCATGTAGACATGATAATGGCACATTTATATAGACCTAACAATGGACCATTTATGTAGACATGCCAATGGAGCATATATCATTATATGTAGGCATGGTAATGGAGCATTTATGTAGGTATGTCAATTGAGCAATTGTGTAGACATGCTAATGGAGCATTATTGCAGACATCTCAATGGAGCATTCATAAAGGTATGCCAAATGTGTGAACAATTGTACATAATCATCTATTTTGAGTTCTCTTAAATAACACCATCCAATTAAATGTTGGCTATTTTTGTATGATTATATTGGAATACAAGCTTAAATACAAAATTAAGATAAGAAAATGAAGCAAAATAATAATTTTCATCACATTTTCCAGTGAATGGATCATTTCTTTCCACATCTGGATAAACACTTAAAGAAGGAAATACAGTTCCCTTGTTATACCTTTAATTAAATATAAATTCTAATATAGAAAAACAAGAAAAAAAATCACAAATTTTTTGTTTATTAATATGATAAAAGATATTACTCTGCTTCATCTTTTTTTAGGATATACAATTAAAAATATATATAACAAGCCGGTTTCTTGTGGGATACACATGAATGTTAGTGACATATTTACTTTTATAGATAGACAATTTAAATGTAAAAAATAATCCAAAATTATTTTTTTTTTACTTTCTTTCCACTTAACAGCTTTTTGTCCATTTTTCATCTAAAATTTAACAATTCTAAGTTTTATATATAAAAAAAATACAAATATAGTCAAACCTACCCTAAAAAAGGATGCATCTATATAATAAATCACTGTCTATATTAAAAGGGCAATACAATTTTTACATTAATGAATAATGCATATAATTTTAACCTGTATATAAAGGGAAGCTGCTCAAAATAAAGCCAAACTTAGGGTTCCCTTGAGAGGCCTTTATATACTTGACTGTAGTCACATTGGACAACATGATCAGCATCCCACAAGATTAAAGTTATCTGAAAGCATGAATGGAGCATAACTGAAAGCATGAATGGAGCATAACTGAACTCTATAATGTCAGTATGAAGCAGTACACAGTCCTACTCTTTTAATCTTCTTCTTGTTGTTGTTGTTCATCCTCCTTATTCTGTACAAAACAAACACATGTAATGAGGGTCTACATGGGAGATTCTAGGGATATTACTATAACATATTTTGTTCAAATATTAATACTCCTTATTCTGTACAAAACAAACACATGTAATGAGGGTCTACATGGGAGATTCTAGGGATATTACTATAACATATTTTGTTCAAATATTAATCCTCCTTATTCTGTACAAAACAAACACATGTAATGAGGGTCTACATAGGAGATCTATTAGGGATATTCCTATAACTATAGTTCTGTTCAAATACATTCATAAAACTTGAAACCTGCATAGACCCAACTGAAATACTTTGTAATTTAAGCATAAAATTTACCAAAAGTTCCAATTCACCTGTCTATTTATTCTTCACAGAAAATTGGTCCCAATGTTGCTTAGTTTAGACAGATTTGACTTTAGTCCCAATATATGAAGTCATTTCACATTCAATTATAACCAGCTGTCTAATCTGAACACCTGCATATCAAACACATTTAGTCTTAATGTGTTTGGTTTGAAAAAAATCATTATATTTTTTGTCATACTCTCTGAAATACAGGGGAAAAAACAATATGAGATTTGATATTCCATTTAATTTTTATCATATTACAAGGGCTTAGAAATATGTAGAAACTGAATTTAGTAAGAGTTATCTTTCTTTGTATATGTCAAATAAGAATCAAAAAGAAATAACTGGTAAATCTAATAAGAATTGAAAACCATTTTGATAATTTGTATATTAAGCTTATCATTGTTTCTGGAGAAAGAATATCTGAAATCAGTCATTAAAATTAATGGCCTACTATAGAAAACAAAATAGAGGTGGTGGGGGGGTGTTGTTTTTTTGTGAAACGCTGGCATACTGGAAGACAATATGTCTGTTCTAAACTGTTTATTTTCATGTTACTGATGTGGAACATTGTGTTTTTCCCCTATGCTTTCATAGTTCTAAATAGAAAACTAAAATTCTATTGATTGACTACAGATGTCACATATTTGTAAGACTCAGATCGTTGTCCAGCCTCTAATCGACGTCCAATCCTCAAATCCATGTCCACTTTCTATGTCACAGACATCTGTACCTTAGATCTATGTCGCTTTTCGAATTCTCAAATTGGCATCCAATTCTCAAATCTACCGGTATGTCCTTTTTTAAATTTTCAAATCAGCATCTAATTCTTAAATCTATGGTCGCTCCTCACTTTCCCAAATCAACGTCCACTGACGTATGTTCTAATCCTAAATAAATCAGCCATTGATCCTAGAATTTGGAAAGGACACTGATTCGAGAATACCCTTAAATCGGACCGTGATTTGAGATAATGACGTCAGTGGATGCCGATTTGAGGAGTGGATGCCAATTTAAGTCCGGACGCTGATCTGAGTCTATCATATTTACAAAAATTCTGGAGAAAAAAAATTTACTGGACTATAATTTTACAGATCTATATCTATTTACTATAAATTTACTGAATCAACAAGACTAAAGGAAAAACAAAATATATGTATCTGTCATTCTATTACTAGATATAGTTTTACAAAACATGATCTATTTATTTTAATGAAAGATGCTTTGTAAAATAATTATATATTTTCCCCCAAATGGAACCTCAATTTACCTCAGCATTGGCCTCATCTTCTTTTCTCTGTTCAGCTATTGCCTCAGCCTCTGTTCGTTCTTCCTCTTGGTATTCCTCTTTGTCTAATCTCTCCAACTTACGTAAAGCAATCAATACCTCAATTCTATAATCGTCCTCCTCAGTACAGGGGTTTTCTGTAAAATAAAAAAGACTGAGTGAGTGCTTGTTGTTTAACGCCAACTCAGTTATTTTTCAGCTATATCATGGCGAGAACAAGCTAATTTTCAATTAGATGATGATGATGTTCCTTTTGTACTAGACGAACATGCTCAGTTGGATTTTTTGTAGTGTTAGGTCACTGAAAATAACAGTCCGCGTATAGACATGTCACACCACTCGGACACATTATCCTGATTTCGATCCAAATAGTATTTCCTCTTTCTCATTAATGCTGCATACTTAGTGGAGAAGCAACAAATACCAATTGTATAGTATTTGGTTTGACATGACCGGGACTTGAACCCACAATATATCACACTCGAGGCGAGCATGCTAACCATTACACCAATGATGCGGTTTGTAAAAAAAAAAAAAAAAAGGCATAAAAATGTAGATATGCATTTGCAGTCAGTACAAATAATACAACAAAGTACAGTGTGTGAGTGCTTGTTGCTTAACACCAAATAAGCTCGAGTAATTTTTCAGTAACATGGTACACAAATCAAGAAAGGCATCAATCAATGAGCATCAGTTCCCTGTCATTTTACTTTATTTCTAGTCCTAAATTAATTTCAAACTTTTGAAAAATGAAATATACCTTTAGTACTCATCAATACTCATATACCACTTTCACTTTTCCTTCCTTAAGTGGCCAACATGGTCGTGATCTTATGGTAGTTGGATATACAACAACCTGTGCAATCAGTCCCTATCACTACAAACGTTGAGAGTTTGCATCCCACTCATGGCAAGGTGTTCTCGATACAACATCAGAGAGCCAGACCGGTTTACCCCTGTTGACCTATAGGAGTAGTTTTCTTCCTTGACTGAGAGTAGTTTTCTACTTTTAAGAGTAGTTTTTGTCTAATACGCTAGGGGGTTTGAGAGCATCCCCTCACTAAGAAAAGTTTGAAAAATTAGGTATCGTTTCCTGCAATGTACATCATACAGCTTCTTGTTGAACATGATTGTTTGTTTATACCTGTGTGTATTGTCTAAGTGTAAGGATTTATTGGCTAGCCTAAAAGCATATGGAACTTACTGAAAATTTGTCAACAGTGCAACATGTTTATGCAACCCGTTTTAACATAAAATTATGTTAATGCATCAATAATTTAAATTTTACAGTCAAATCCAGTTTATATATTAGATAGGGTAGTTTAACATGTACTCGATAGACATTGAAATGAATGCCTCGTTCGATTATCTCCCTTGCTTGTAGATGTAAACACCACATCTATTAATTCCTTTTATAATCATTTATTCTGAACAAATTTATGTATAGTGTAATGACTTTAGAAATAATATAAATATATGTACAGTTCTCATTAAATAAAAATATTAATTGTACACTACAGTGCAAAAAAATTTCAAATAACCAATATTTGGTTTTTAGAGATGACTATTTGAAATTTATCAGTAGTAGGGCTATCACATAAAATATCTGAAAACAGCTAATAGATCAATAATCGTACATATTATTAAATGTAAAGATATTTCATTGCTAAATAAGATTATACAATCTCTATATATTTGCAAACCTCAATTTACGATAAATCTGATTTTTTTCCCTTTACTCTCAACTTCATCGACAAATTTCAAATATGACGGTTATCACTTCGTTAACCAGACATGAAAAGTCAGTCTGCCACAAGTAGAACACGGTAAAAATGTATCCCCCTTTGTTGAGGGTTTGAGACAATTCCAAATTTCTGTATATTCATGTTTACATCTTTCTCTTATCAATGGCAGAGACTTCTTCAAGCTCAGTCCCCTGCTTGCATTTGGCATTCCGCCATTAATTTTCAGACACATGTTACTAGATCATGAAAGTGTTTGTAAGGAGCATGGATATACTGTACAATAATTTTAAACCGCTCAAACGACAAAGATTCAGTGTTGCGTTCGGATATCTACCATAAGAAACAAGAGTACTTTCTGGCGATTTTTTTTCTTCCAGTTTTGCAACTTGTTGGCGTAGAAATAACTTATGAGGGCGTAGAGCGTAATTTAGGGGTCAAAAGTGGTAGAAACTACGCTGAAATCGTAGTGGTAAACAGGTATGCAGAGCTATGAATTCAAATTCATTTTCAAAACCATATTTTTTATCATTCATTGTACCAATTATTATTTTGTACGACAATAATTATTTTCCTTCTACCTCTACGATACAAAATCAATCTTGTATTTTATTCAAATGTTTTAATTTGTAAAAGAAAGGCTCATAGATCAATTTGCACACTCCTGATTTGATTATAAAATTATGTGTTTTTTGACGTTTTTTTTTTATAGGAGTTATTGCTCTCATGGCTGGCAAACGAACCTGTTCTATGCAAGAACAACAAAAAGAAAAAAAAATAGTATATATTTTCTGATAAATTGTACTAGTAGATATATTAATTTTGTAGAATTCAGAGGATAATTTCATAGCAGGTAGAAATTAAATTCTCAATTTGCTACAACATTAACATTTTGTACAGAATATGAGAACAATATATTTTATTCGAATAAAGTCGAAATGTGTAAACGGTCTATTCATGATACAAACCAGATAACACCATGGCTCTAAGAAGAGGAAGGCACTGTAGTTTGGGTACTTCTACCTTGACATCCATTACACTGTTCTCCCTATAAACAACAAAACAACAACAAAAATAATTGATTGATTGATTGATGTTTAACGTCCAGCGAGCAATTATTCAGCTATATTCAGGACGAGAATAATTTAAACGCCACGGGACTCGAAACAAGGAAATGTGATGGTTAGGGACGGTTGGCCAGTTGAACAGGTCTCTTATGGACCACTCATGAGCATAATGCTCATAATGAGCTGTTACACTGGGTTCTTTAACGTGCGAAGAGGGTGGCAATCTCTCAACACGGGACCTCGGTTTTATTTACGTCTCATCCAAAGGACGGGTTGGTTGTCAATTTATACATCCCTCACAACCGACGGATGCTCCTTCAAGCCGAAGAAGCTCTCTGTCCCATTTCTATACCCCAGGGTTCCCGCTGGGTTTACAACAAAAATGAAAATGGCAATATTAAAAAATGAATATGGAAAGAGAGTGCTGGGGGAACTGTGACAATGGCTCGGAAGATGATACAGGGCTCACCACACTTAGACTTAACTTCTCCCTCAGAGTATTTGAACATGGACATTTTTAATAACGGTGACCTTGAAAATCAATAGGGTTCCAGATTCTCTTAAGGACTAAGTATGTACCAAGTTATTGAAGGATGTTGATTCTTGTGTTCACAAGGATGTTATGGAAGGAAGGACGGTAGCATTACTATATCCCTTCGCAACTTCGTTGGCGAGGGGATAACAATTATCACTGGTTTAACTCTGCTACACTTTTTTATGCCTTGCCCCAAGCCAGTAGTTGGATTTCCAATGCCATATTTCGTGGGGATTTTTGTGTGTTCAATGGTTTGAGGCGAGAGGTAGTTGTTGATTTTGTTTTTATTGGTGGAATTGTTGACTTATCTTTGTGTTAACTTTCTTTTCATAAACTTTTCATATTGTAAAAACATGATTTGATTTTTGGTGTTTAATGCCACTTTCAACAATATTTCAGCTATATCATGGCAACCAGTTTTAGTGGTGGAGGAAGCCAGAGTACCCTGAGAGAACCACCGACTATGGGCAAGCAACTGGTAAACTTTATCACTTGCGGCTGCGTCGAGTGCACCCTTTTTTGTAATTTATAAAGCCAGGCACGAACCCATACCGTATTGGTGATAGGCTTGTATGAGTTGTTAGATCCAATGACCTAAGTTATTGAGCCACCCGTAAAAACATGATATCCTTAAAATATTAGAAAAAAAACTCTTAAAATAATTTGTGAGAAAGACACTTAGAAAGAAGATGTTGTCTATCATGTTGAAATATTGATGCCAACTTTACAGTTTACTGATATTCTTGTTACACCTCCTATTTTCATTGATAAACGAGAAAGCTTTGTTAGTTTGTACATACCTCAAGTTAATATACTGTAACATCTGAAGACCTTCAGTAAAACCATCTAAAGTCTTTACTTGGTTCCCTCTCATGTGTAATGTTGTAAGACTAGACAGTCTGTCTAACCCTTCTATTGTAGTGATTGTATTCTGTGCCTGTTGATGGGAAGAAGAAGAAGAAGAATGAATTTGAATTTTGAATATTTGGTGTTCAATGTCACTTTCAACAATATTTCAGCTATATCATGGTGACCAGTTTTAGTGGTGGAAGAAGCCAGAGTACCCGGAGAGAACCACCGATCATGGGCAAGCAACTGGTAAACTTTATCACTTGCGGCTGCAAGTCGAGTGCACCCTTTTTTGTAATTTACAAAGCTGGGGGCGAGGCCTGTATGAGTTGTTAGGTAATCCAACTACCTAACTCATTGAGCCACCCGGGCCCTTGGAAGAAGAAGAAGACAATGAAAGGGCATATCACTGAAATACATGTATGTGTAAAACTTAGTGATGAGTGAAGAGCATCGGAGCATGATCAGTCATGGATTACCGATGATGTTTACATTCACACACCATTAATTTTCTGGTTTCAGTATTCTAGAGAGAGAATAGTGAATGAAATTGCTTCCTTAAATCTAAATTAGAACTCTAAACAGTGTCTTCATGTCAATTTTACTGTCAAATAATTTGTCACCAAGTACTACATTAGTATCACTGTAGAAACAATAGACTCCTTATGTTGCTAACGGAATGACCATCTGATTAAAATCACGAACATCTGACGGAACTTGATTGCAGGCCATATCCAGATGAACTTTAGTGTATGAATATTTATTTTAGAAGTCGACCAATCAGAGTGCTGTGATAAAACAAAGCTCCAAAGGCGCTGCTATGATTTTGCCAGGGATGTTTACATTATGACTATGAGTTCATCTGGACATGACCTAATAATCGGATGTCAGATGTTAGGTGGGGAAATAATAAGTATATTTTTATCAGAATTATGGAATGAAAATAACCAAAACTAATTAAAAAACCTACAGATATGCCATATCATATGAGCCAAACAATAAGACCAACTGCAAATAAATACACATTACATACATAGTGTGTTGGTACAAGACTATGTATCAGGTAGAGCCTGTTATGTGAACCAGTATCACTATGAGTCGTGATAGCTACGAGTTGTGATGCGGTTAGTTCACGCAACAGGCAAGACCTGATATGAAGTCTTGTACCAACACACTATGTATATAATAAGTTTATCTAACATTTCAATAAAAACGAATTTTAAACAAATAACAAGGGTTAAAGTAAAATTTATACAATATTCTGTGGGAGACTACATTTTGCGCATGACGTCATGTTATTTTGTCGTTCATTCAACAATGCCACGTTACTGTGTTTTCTCTCACATTCCAATGATGTATGATGTCATGACTAAGTAGTTCGACAGAGAACGTATCGTGCAACGTCATGCCATTCTTTTATCACCACAGTGTGGTGATACAACATCTTGTATTAGACACCTTGTATCAGACAGGCGACTTTCGTTAATTTCAAAGGAAAACGTACATAATGTTAGATAAACATTTATTATAGTCATATCAAAATTAATATCTTACCAAAAACAGATTTTTTAAATTTGGTAAGTTGAATCCGTCTGTGGTTGTCAATTTATTGCCTCGTAATTCTAATGTATGCAGTCTTGCTAGTTTAGCTGGTTCCAATGTATCAACTTTTGATATCAAATTATCTGAAAATACACATCTGAATGAGTATTTTTGTCTAAACATTTACATACATTTTATGTTCGATTTTCCTGGTAAATTGTGTTTCTTTTGTTAAGTAATGGGAGATAACTCTAATTTGAAATGTATTGGAAAAACAAAGATGCTGTTCATTCTTAATTTTTTTCACTTCAAGCTATGTAAATGTTGCTAAAATATATCATGGGTAAATAATATTCAAGACAGGTGTAGGTGAGTTAGAGGGGGATCTGTCTGAGGAGGGAGGTCATAATTTCATTAGCCTATGGACCTCAAAAGGTCATAATCTGGCCCTGTCTATGTCCAACATACATTTGTTTTTTAATTTCATAGTATATTCCATCATATCTACAAAATTACTTACTATTTACACTTAAATGTTCTAACATCGGGTGACTGCATCCTTCCAACGTTTTTAATTTATTGTCATTAAAACTTGCTACTTGTAAGAATGGCATTTCTTCTAATTTCACTGTTGATAAAAGGTTATAGTCGGCTTTCAGTGTTAATAAATGAGTAAGCGCACTGAGACAAGATATGTCTTTAAGATTATTCTTGCTTAGATCGATGTATCGAAGATGAATAAATGACTTCAGTATTCCAATGTCTGTAAGTCCTCTGAAATGATACAAAAAGGTCTAGGATTAGGGTTTATGGTGTTTAACATCACTTTCAACAATATTTCAGTTATATCGTGGAGGTAAGTTTTATTGGTGGAGGAAACCGGAGTACCCAGAGAAAACCACTGACCTGTCGTAAGTCACTGACAAAATTTATCGCAAAATGTTGCATCATAAACACTTTGCCATGAACGGTGTTTAAACTCACAACTACTGATCATGATTGCACAGGTAGTTGAAAATCCAGTTACCATACAATCACAACCATGACGGGGCCTCATTAAATTTATTAAAAATAATATCATTTAATTTCACATTATTGATTTTCATTTTATTTTCTAATTTTTACGAGCATGGAAAATGTATGAAAGATAATATTTATTCAATTTGCAAAAAAAATAAAAAAATATTATTCATTATCACAAAATTTGCCCCAAAAAATATTTTCATTTTCACCAAAGTGATATTTTTTTGTTGTCTACTTTTTAAGATTATGAATAATGAATGAACTATGATATTTAATAAATTTGCAATGAAATATTTGTTTTCACAAAAGTGAGAATTTTGTTTTCTACTATCTAAGAGTATGTAAAAATGTATTCATAAAAGATGATACTTCTAATAAATTTGTAATCAAGGTTATCTCCCCTTATTAAGCTTTGGTCAATTCTGCTGTTAATTGTATATCCTATGATTGTAATTTTAAGGTTTTTCCAACACAACAAATAGACAAGAAATTATATTAAACAGGGACAAAACTTGCTGTTACCAGCTGGGTTCCCTAAAATAACAATTTAAGTAGCCCAGCAATTGATTTTGCACACGAAATGTTCAAAATTTCATCAACCAGTTGCAATACTTAGTACTGTCTGAAAATTTTCAAAGGCCCAGGCCAAATTTTATTAGTCTTAGATTACTGGGCCCAAGTTAACTTTTATCTCTTCTAAACTATGACACTACTTCAGTATATGATGATTTCAATTGAACATTTCTGTAAGACTGTTATCCCAGCCAATAGATATTACAAAACCTTTATACTGGTAATAAACTAGAAATTAGAATTCAAAGGTTAGTATTTTATTCTGAAAACAATTATCAATAGAACCAGGCCTTTCAAAATGTGATATTACCAGGTAATTTTACCCATTTAAAATAGTATTTGGTACCTCCTAATATAGTTACTTCAGAGAGTTGTTTAAGATATTCATGAAAAATATAGAGAATGGAATTTGTAAAAGTGGTATGTAACTTGTTTTCCAATCCCACCTGCTGTTTACTATCTTGTCATTTGTGTTTGACTTTCTTTCAAATAAAATATAGTTTACACTAAAAATGTTCAAATTTTAATTTAAAAAGTATCAACAGTAATTATTAGTACACTTGATAAATATTGAGTGAGTGATTGTTGTCTAATGCCAACTTAGCAATTTTTCAGCTATATCATGGCGAGAACAAGTTAATTTTCAATGAGATGATGATGAGGTCCGTTTTGTACTCGACCAACATGCTTATTGAAGAGCAGACGGATCTCAATATCAATAACTTCTAGGGTGTTCTGTTCAGGTTCGATTTTAAATTAATTTTTTTATGCATTAATGGAAAATAAAATGTTCATTAACAATAATATCCATGGAGCTAACATACATTGCATTGAATTTTATTGGTATGGCGATATCTGTGAAAATTGGTATCCAACAAAGATAATTGAGGGTCTGATTTGAGGAGATAAAACTGATCAAGTTGAAAGAAGAAAATTGTTTTAAATTGTAAATTTTTTAGTATTCTGACAGATGACGAAAAATGGTATTGTCAGTTAGGGTTAGGGTTATGGTGTTTAATGCCACCTTCAACAATATTTCAGCTATATAGTGGCATTCAGTTTTATTGGTGGAGGAAACCGGAATGCCCAGAGAAAACCACCGACCTTTCACAAGTCACTGACAAACTTAATCACATAATGTATTGAGTACACCTCATCTGAGTGGGATTCGAACTCACAACTTCAGTGCATAGGAAGTTGTAAATCCAACTACCAAAAAAGTACTATATGATCATGACCACGACGACCCCCTATTGACAATTAGATTTTGGTTCAAGTTTAATACTGCTTCACTATTATGTCATCCGATGGCATTGTGTATTATCTAATATGTAAATGGTGGTTAAGCCCATCAATTCTTTTATGAAACTAATATTATACATATGACAACTTCTGTGTCACAAAGATTAACTAGGAAGAACTGTTCTAGATACCTAAAACTTATATTTAAAAAACAACTATTTGACCTTGAGGTCAAAGGTCATTATGGTATGCGACACACCACCCTATGGTCATGCACCCACATACCAAATACATGTAGCATTGACCTATCTCGAAAGACAAAAAAGTTATGGTCTGGACAAGCTTCGCTGAGAAGAAGCGGAAGAAAAAATAAGACTAAAACAATAATATTATATGTCTCCCTTCGTTCGAAGGGGAGACATAAATATATGTATAAAGTTAAAGATTAAGACTCAGATTACTTTACAACAACACTGATTTGTATGCGATGGTTGGCATTTTACTCACATGTGGAAAACCCATACATGTCTGCTTCATATCACTTAAGTTAAAGGGGAGATTTGGGCCAATAAAACTAGTTCAACCCTGCCACTCTTTACTGAAGTGCCTGCACCAAGTCTGGTCAGTGAGCAGTCATGTATATGTCTTTCAGGAGATCAATTTTGTTTCTGTTTCGATCATGGTCTGATTAAATATTGGAACTGTTCTGACAGTCTGTTATTTTTTTTTTCATTTTATTACCTGTCGTGTACGTCAAGACGAACATACGCATGAGCTAAACCGTCTCCTGTTTTACAGAGCAAAGACAAACACTCAGCAATATGTTCTTCTGTTAATAGTAAATCGGGAACTTTCTGAAATGGTAAAAAAAATATCCAGTAATTATAAATTTCATCTAATAAATGTACATATGTATACAATGTAGATATATACATGTACTATCGTTGATATATTTTGCGAGAATGGGTTTCTCAGAGTGTATCGAAGGCAAAGCCTGTGATGTGACGAGAAGTCCACTTCCAGCAAAACATTATCAATGATAATATGCTTAACATGGATTTGGTGAGATGACTTCAGTGACATTATAAAACAGTGATATTATGTTCATATCACGATAGTTGCTTGATAATAGATATTGTCACTGTAAAAATCAAACGGAAAATGTACAAATACCCATTACATACATAGTGTTGTGGTACAATACTTTGTATCAGGTCGAGCCTGTTGTGTGAACCAGTATCACTATGAGTCGTGATATCAAAGTATTGTACCAAGACACTATGTCTGTAATATGTTTATCTAACATTTCAATAAAAACATATTTTATATAACAAATAACAAGGGTCGAATTAAAATTTACAAATTTGTACAATACTCTGAAGGAGACTACATTTTGCGCATGACATTACATTATTTGTTGCCATTCATTCTTTTGCATTGTTTATGTTCCTTACATTGAGGTGTTTTCCCCGCATTCCAATCGAATGATATGACGTCATGACAAATAGTTTGGCAGAGAAGATCTCGTGCAACGTCACGCCATTCTTTTTCACCACAGTGTGGTGATACAACATCTTATATCAGACAGGCTACTTTCTATAAATTCAAAGGAAAATGTACAAAATGTTAGATAAAGTGAAATATTGTGGCAAGCATAAAAACCATTTTTGGATGGTGAAAGTAATTGTGAATGGCCATCAAAATATGTCCAATTTTGCAAAATCCACACCACAAATTTCAGTGTTTTTTGTTAAATGAATTGATACTGATACATAGGGAAACATAGGGTTATCAGAAGCCATAAACTGAAAGACAGACAATACAATGGCTAAAAGTCTACAAATATTAAAGTTGAACAACACAAACCCCACTTAAAACCGGGGCCGGGAAGTGGGGAACTCAGCTGATGACTTCAACTTGACCACTAGGAGCCCTTCTGTAGCTTCTTTGATAGCAGCAATAGATTGATCTTCTCAAAATAATATAATACCCACCTTTCAATGACATTTTTTTATCAGAGTGGTTGTTTTTGTCATGATTTCACCAAAATTTGAATCTCTATTGAACAGAAAATGAAAGTAGCAGCACCACCGGCAATTTAGCAGAAAAAAGAAAATTTACAATTAGATCTAAGTTTCAAGAGTAAATTTCATGTACATATATTTAGATCTAATGAGTGAATTTTTAGACCAATGAACAAGGAAAATAATGCCATTCAAATTCTCCCATTACCAAGGTGACACTGCTAAACCTTCTGGACAGCTACTTTCACTAAATCTGGTACACAGATATTTACATTTTTGTGATAAGACAAAAACAACCACTGCGATGAAAAAAAGTCATCGGAAATTGAGCATTTATGGAAAATATATTGGGAGTTGAGCCACATAGGTTTTTGTTTTAACATCACAAATAAGACTTTAAAATTGAAGCGACTGGAAGTAAAAAAACATGCCCTAGTTTGAAGCAACCAGGGATAAAAAAAGATGTATGCTCGTTTGCATTGATGGATGGATAGTAACATATACGTAAATAGTCAACAACGCCCTGCTGGTAGAAGTGCTGATGACTCCTTTTTAAGCTAATGCCATGGTTGACTGTTGTTGTGTTGACAAGTGTTGTTCTGTCTGTTTGTTAGCTCAAATGTCATGTTTATTTCATGACTCTTTTAACATAGGTTTCAGAAGGTCGTATTTATATGTCAAATTAAATTTATTTAACCACATATTTCGTCGAAATATCATCTTTTATCCCGAATTTGAGTATGATAACTTGACACCCTCCCCCCTTTTTCTTAAAAGTTTAACGATTTGTAAACACCTCTTCCTCTTCAACTTCCTCCTCCTCGCCAAGTTTCTCTTCTTCTTCACCAAGAACTTCTTCTTCTCCTTCTTCGCCACCTGCATCCTCAGTTTCTTCCTCTCCAAAAGTTTCTTCTGCCTCGTTATCAGACATTTTGCCGCACAAAATCCAAACACGTTGTGAATGTTTTGATTATGAAAAATGGCTGACGGTTGTCAGGGTGATCATACTAGTTAAAATGTCTAAAGTCGAGAACGTCTATTAAATATGACTGTGGACATCATAAAATACAAGCAAACTAATATTAAATTTGTCGTTAGGCCTATATTATGTGAGTTTTAGTACAATTCCGTTTCTAACTGGAATTTCAGAAAACTGGAGTTCACGTTAAATCTCGTAAACCGTGATAATTTACGAGATTATTTTTCAACTTTCCACATGATCTGGGACAGAGGTAACTCGCAATTTTACTTCACTAAAAAGGTTGTTTCTTCCAAAAACGTAATGTTCTCTGCTCGGTATGTACAACTTCTTGTATTTATTGTGTAAAAATATGTTTGACATGATACTATTATTGTTTTTTTCTACTTTTAAATAACTTGGGAAAATGTGTTTACTTTTTTGTACTTTTCACCCTAAAATGGTTTTATCGAAAAAAAAAAGTTTTTTAATGTCAAGGTACAGACAAGTCGATTATTATTTTTGATTAAGTGCCAAAATTTCACATATCTACCTATGCATTTAATCGAATTTTGTTCTTTATTTTTGAAAAAGAAAAAAATTCAAGAAAAAAGTTTTGCAGACGAATTTTTACATTTCCCGTGCAAGTGAAGTGGCGTGAACAGGTGTCTGAATTAACCAGTCGTTTGTCCTTTAATGACTTTTAATTATTGATAATGTATTATGCTTCCATTGTGTAATTTTTTTCATTGATGATAATAAATTGAGCACATTGTGTCTCTCCCATCAGCAACCTGCTTATTGCTATAAATTATGGTTCTAGGCCTCCTCTTTTTATTTCAGGAAATAATATATGCTTGATTACTTCTTACAGTCAGTGACAGTGTATAATTATTAATAATTAAATACTATTTATATTGGGTAACATGACACTGCACTATTGACAAAATAGAATACTCAAAAACAATAGAATGTTCTGACAAAAAAAAAAACATAATAGACAATAGACAATATAGACAATATTTTATTTGCAGGAACACATTTACAATAAACAGAACAAAACAAAACTGCCATGCAAAGAACAAAACTGGTTAAATTATGCTAAAACAATACATTTTGAAGTTAAGAGTTCTATTCTTAGCCAAAGGAAACTTTCAGAACTCAGAACTATTTGCTCCAAATGTTGGTAAAGAGCGAAATTGTGTGAATGGGAAATTGAAATGTTCCTTTTTACAGGAAACACTGATCAACTTTCCATTGTCTCTCAGTCAGTCAATAATATGTTGGTCACACTGAAGGAAACTGGTCTGCATAGTATTTTGCAGTTCTTTCATTTCCAAATTTGGGCAGAGCCATCTAAATATGTAACCATTAACAAATATTTGAACTGGCAAAAATTCTGGTACACAAAAGTTGAAAAGAAGTACATAATACAGTTTATTCAATGCACTAGCTATGGTTGATGACCTGAACATGCATTTATTATGCATACAATGTATGTCTTCAATTGTAGAGGAGAAAAAAAACTTGAAAATGATTATTTAACATAAATTTCATCTTAAATTTAAAGTTCTTCATTAAACATAGACCCAGATAATATACACCCATAAAAAAGGTAAATTATGTGAATTCAAGTATTTGTCCTGTTCGAGATTAGACTCAATTAAAGATTAAATTAAAAAAAATATTGATGACAAAATTTATAGTGTGTAGTAATTTTAGTTACCATGGATATTTATAGTCATAACAAATTCATGTTTAGTCATGAAAATTGTCTAAGGTATATATACCCGTGATATATGTAGCAACTGTGTCATTTTCTTTAATAGACCTTTACAGGTAAATTTATTTTTAATGTTGGCTGTTTAAATAACCATAGTAACAAGATACCTTTTGTTTTGGAACATGAAAATTTAAAGATTAATCCATATCGAAAAATTGGCTAGATCCCAAGTATGAAATAAAGCTAAATTTCAATGGTACTTTTTAAATTTTTAAGAAGTTTAGTGTAATGAAAGAATTTTCAAAATAGAATTTAAAAATTATAAAAGACCTGTTATGCATTTTTGTAATAATCTATGTTACTCCCAGGGATGAAAATGTAGGACTTTTTGGTAAGAATTATTGGGTTTTAAACTAATAATATGAACATTTTATTAATGTTTATCCAAAATGATTTACTGTTAACTAAGTACTTTGTCAAACTATATACAGTTGCCATGCGTAACTTCGACAACAATAAATTTGGCCCTTTAAGGAAGGATAATACAAATTTGGCCCATGCAAATAAAAATACCTGTTTAATTACTTATGATTTTACCACAGTATTAGCTGTCTTGGATAATTTAGTTAAATGAAAGAAAAAAAATGTGTATTGCAGGTTTGAAAAAAATCTGCAGGAAGATTAAATTTAATCAACTAATAATATTTACATTTGATAATTAGTATTTTAGTAACAGAATTTAAATATGTAAAATTTGTATCAAAATATGAAATTCATTTTGATTCATGTCATGTATATATAGACATTTTTTGTATTTTAGTTAAATCTCGTTATCTCAAAGTTCATGGGGACGTTGCAAAATTTTGAGTTATTCGTAATTCGACTTAAGGAAAGAAGAATATATTTTTTTCTACTTCAACATCTCTTTCCTATAAATAGCATCATTCTTTACGAAAACTTAATTTTTTGGAAACCATTTGTTGTTGTATAATATAGTCTTTCAGAAAACTTTATTTCATTTAATTTTTTTCTTTGCAGATAATGTTAGAAAATGATATTCAATTTGTTTTACACATATTTCATTAGTTTACATATTCATGATTTTTCATTATTAAAGAGATCAAACAGTGATACAAGTTTAAATGAAGTTATCTCCCCTATAGAAATTTTTTCACAAAAATTTGAGGGTTTAAATATGAGTAGCTTCATCATTTGATGTAAGTTAATTATATTTCCTTCGGAAGTTATACAAGTTTAAAACACTAAAAAGAGATTTCCTGTCATTCAAGTTTCCTTTTAAATTCCATAAATTTCAATATTTTATGTGGTTAACATTTAATTAATACTTAAAAACAAAATACAAAGATTTCACAATTTGTATATCTTACTAATGTACTTACATGTAACAGAGGATACTTAAGATAGCAGTATTATAATTTTAATGGTCAAAGTGCATCTTTAAGGTAATTGCACATTTTGTTAAACATTTAATTCAATATTCAAGAATTGTTTTTAATAATTTTTATTGAATTCAAATTTGATGCCAGGACAATTCACCTCTATGGTATCATCAAACTTTCGTAGGTCAAGGCAAAAGAAATAGAAGTTAATAAACATGTGACATGTCTGAAAGTGAAATATTAGTGTTCCTACTTGACAAAATAGATATTGAGATTATTTGAAATCCTACATGTGTCAGGGTGGAGCGACATGTCTACCTACGGACAGTTGTTTCTGTGAGCTACCACTCGGCGTGTTGTCTAGTACAAAGCCAACATCATTATCATCTCATCAAAATGTAAAATGTTATCATATTATAGCTGAAAAAAATGATCAATTGGCATTTAACAGTAATTCCTATGATCACTACCTCACCTGTTATTTTAAAAATTATTATTAGGTATTCTGTCATTAATTAAACTACCGGTATATTGATTGTGAGTGAGTGATTGTTGTTTAACACAAATTCAGCAATTTTTCAGTTATATCAATCTTGGCAAGAACAAGTTAATTATCAATGACATGATGATGAGGCCGCTTCGTGCAAGGCCAACATGCTGAGTTGGATTTTTATAGTGCTAGCTCACTGAAACAGTTCACAGGTAAACAGGTTGCTCCACTCGGTCACATTATTCTAATTCTGAGCCAACCAGTCTTTGCTCTTTCTTCTTCTTAATGCTGCGTTCTTAGCGGAGAAGCAACAAATACCTATTTTATAGTCTGGTTTGACCCGACCGGAGATCGAACCCACGATCTACTGCATTCGAGGCGAGCACGGTTTTAACATGATAAGGTAATATTTTAATATGAACATTACTAATTGAGTAGAAACTACTTACTCTTCTACAGCACCTTAGTTCATCACCAGTTTTTAATGGGGTTTGTTAATACACTCAATCTTTGATTTCCTGTGTAGTGTTTTGGTGTCAGATCATTGTTTTTTTTCTTTTTGTTCTCTTTCCTCCAGTTATTATGCAGCCCATGTGGCTCAATGAGTTAGGTTGTTGGATTACCTAACAACTCATACAAGCCTATCACCAATACGGTGTGGGTTCGCGACCGGCTTTGTAAATTACAAAAAAGGGTGCACTCGACTCGCTGCCGCAAGTGATAAAGTGACCAGTTGTTTGTCCTGCTTAGAATTATGGCTTTTGATTACCTCTATGGTAAGTGTCAAACTTTCCTTGCACCCTCCTGAGTCAAGCAAAATGCAATAGAGGTAAACAAAAAGGTGATACGTATGAAACACATACTTGGGCACAACTCCCAACCTTGCTACACTTAGGGGCTGTCATGGTCATGATCGTATGGTAGTTGGATTTACAACCACCTGTGCTATCAGTTCCTATCGTCACCATTAAAGTTGTGAGTTGGAGCCCTGTTCATGGCGAGGTGTATTCGATACAGCATTATGTGATAAAGTTTGTCAGTAAATTGTGACAGGTCTGAACTTTTCTCTAGGTACTCCGGTTTCCTCCATCAATAAAACTGACTGCCACAATATAGCTGAAATATTGTTGAAAGTGGTGTTAAACACCATAACCTCCCTAACCCCCTCCCCCCTAGCTAGACTTCATGTTGCACATTTGTGAAAAAATAACACACTTGTAATATCAGTAATACCTTTTTAAAGCCCTGAGATATTTTACCTTTTTTGTATTTTTCACAAAAAAGACAGTGATTTTAAGTAATTTGTTGAAACTTGATGCTTTTGAACATTGATCTTTTTAATAGGAGCTTATTATTGAGCTGTTGGTCAAATAGACAAATATTGTGAAAAACTTCTATCGGCCTATCAATAAACTAAAATTAATGTTCTTTCTTGTAAACCAGTATTATATTCCGTCAAAGTTTAAAATATGTTAGTATTCAGATATTATAGATGATATCGATATAGTCACAATTGGACATTTAATGTTTCAATTATTCGCAGAAAATGAGATATACCTAAATATGACAAAATATACAATAGTGTTCTGTGAGGTGTATAAAAACTTTGGAATTAGCTTTACAATAAATATCCACATTTAACAGGAGAAACAAGTTTTTAGCTAAGCTAATTGATTTCTGTTAGAAAATCATTGTTGGGACAATTTGATTGTTATAGCAACTCAAAAGTATTGATGCATACCCTCCAATAGAATTTTGTTACGGTTGTCATGACGATACCCAAATTTCACATCGGAACTTTCAGGTAGGTTTTGCATTTAATTGAACCATACTCACCTGAGACTGAGATTAACCTTACAAAATTTGGACCATTTATTTCTGCACCTGTTTCAGGTAAATATCATTGATTTTTAATTGGTTTGGAGTACTTTTAATTGAATAATTGTTTAGCAGGTAATTTCTCGTTAACATAATAACAGACTTGACAAAAATCAATTCTAGTCAAAGGAGAAGGGAAAAATGAAGATTCTCATAAAAAATTTATAGAAACAACTGGAAATGGATGAATATATGCAAAAATGCACATATTTCAAATTTAGACCACAAATTCTTGTGAAATCAAATGAAAATGTATTTTCGTTGAGTAGATAAAATTATTGTTTCCTTCACATAAAAAAGTGGAAATTGATGAATATGCACAAAATGCACATTTTTCAAACAGACGACAATTTCTTGCATTGAACTTAATGAAAATGTATTTTCCTTGAGTAGATAAAAGTCTTAATTTTTTTCTTCACATGTATATATTAATTAGTAATTTTTAATGTTAATGAAATAATTGGGATGAATGTTAATGAATCTAAAATAAACTAATGACTAATTTTGTTTTACTGGAGGTTTTTTTTTATTAGTGACTAGAGATCACCCACTTTGGTTTAATTCAAGCCAGTGAAAACTTGCAAAATTACATACATGTGCCAGGAATCCTAAATTTGACCTTTTGTCATGACTAATATTTAGGATCAAGCTCACTTTTAAAATGTTCAATATCTTAAATAAAAAATGGAGTTGTATATTATTGCTTCAGTCCTCATGAAGAGCACTGGTCTCGTATATATGACCCAAGATCAATAAAACTTTGTTCGGAGCAGTATATTTTTCAGTTTTTATTAAGAAATATATAAAAATAAATTCATGAATTTAATTCGGACCAGTCAATTCATTTTTTCATTTTGAGGACTTTTGCTTAGACTAATGTCTTGGATTGGGCCTGCGTTGAATCTTTATACCGTCTATCTAAAGTCGAAGATGTAAGTAATTGTTTACTTACACTGTTAATACAGTAATTATGTCATAAATGATATTTTTTTTGAGATTTGGTACATGTATTGTATAATAGTTGGATTAACAACTACCTATAGAGGTCTATTTAATCAGTGCCTGTCACGACTATAGTCTGTGAGTTTGACTTTCATCCATAGTTATATTTAGATGTTTACGACATGACTGTCAATGACCGATATAAGGTCTATGGTTGGCTCGTCGTACTGTGGGTTACTATACCAATAAAACTAACACGGCTACGATTCCATCATGAAATTGGTAGAAATATTAAGTACATATGTATAGTTTCAACTGAATTTTAACTAACATATTTGCTATCCATAAATATTTTATTTTAATTTATAAAGCATATAATTATTTGTCTATGAAATGGGATATATAAGCCTCTCTGTGGGGTAAACTACCAGCAACTTCCATTCCCTTATGTATGTATTTAGCTGTTTATGCTTTACAACCTATATCTCAGAGGCAATGTGTTATATAATGTTTTAAGCACCAAGAACATGGCAGCTTTCTCTACAAAAAAAAATAATTAAGCAAACCACTATTAATCCAGTCCTCGAAATAAACATTTTAATTTACTGGTTCAAATCAAATTTTTGAATTAATTTACCTGTCCAAACAAAGCTTTACTGGTCTTGGACCTGAGGACCGGTGCTCATCGTGAGGACTGTTAATCCACCAGATAAATGATTTAAGGGTTAATTGAAGAAACAACAAGGAAATAAGCAGAGTTCAATACACAGGTCTGGACCCTTGGCCCTGGTCTTTTTGAGTTAACTTTTAAGGGGAGATAATTTGTCATTTTTTTTTTTTCAATTTAAGCATTTAACCTTTGGGACAAATCTAAAATTGCTGGACCACATGAAGTAAGCTTGGCTGTGATGGACACTGATGGTCCTTAGGTCAGGTCCACTTTCAAAATGATATCTTACATGCCATCTATCGAAGATAGCCACTGTCACTAAAAATTAATGCATATATATTTCTGTATTTAAATGGCCAAAATGTTTACATTATAACCTGAAGTTTAAGAACAAATGATAAATGATGTTAAGTAGTTTTATATATATTCATGGTTTTATGGTGAACTTTGTAAATTTGATGAGTTTTGCATGATTTGTCATTTATTGACAGTCATTCAGTCTCCATCCAAGATGGCCATTGTTGCTAAAAATATCCTTCTTTTTGTTGAATGATACCACAGATCTAAACTTGCACTTGTTAACATCCTCTAAAAACTTCTCAGTGAAGAAATATTTTTTAGAATGTGAAGTGTCCTCTTAGAACTTACATATCCCATTAACCACTTTAACCCTGCCTCATTTTTGTGCCTGTCCCAACCCTGGGCCTGAATTTTTGGACACCATATGTTCCATGATTTTAGGTGAGAGATGATTGTTTGTGTTGTTGACCTATAGTGGAATTGTTGACCACCACTGTCCTTAAACTGTCCTTTAATTATTTTGAAGCTAGAGTAAAAAAGATTTTTTGAAATTTCTGAAAAAGTCTTGTTTCGTCACAATGAAAACTGTTTTGAAAAAAAAAAGTTTTCCACACTTTTGAAGGTTGGATTATAAATTTAGTATTTTATTAGTCATGAATTGTACACTGAAAAAAAAATTATTGACATTGACAAAATTTTGACATTTTTAGGTGATTTGTCATGTTGGGTCATATACCTTTCTAAATGTGTACACTACATTTCATTTTATTTTTGTCAATTTTATCTAAATTGATATACACGATTTCTAATCTGGACTAAATTGTAACACTATTCGGTAGAAAATCGATCATTGGCAGGCATAAAGTTTGTCCAGTAACATATTGTTCCATGAAAAGTGCTTGAACTTTGAGCAAATTATTAGAAATTAAAACCATGTTGTAGATGAAATACTGCTAAAGTTGGCATTAAACACCAATCAATCAATTAGAAACTAAAGTTAAAATCTTTCCATGCTAAGCTTTCACTCTCAGGCTTTGTAATATTTTTTCATTATCTTCAAGAATATAGGCACATAGTATGCAAATTTATATTTTAAACCAACTCATTATTAGGTTATTTGCTTTTAGTAGCTGAACGGAGGCCAAAGGCAGTCCTCGAAATGAAAATTTCAATTTACTGGTCCGAATCAAATTCTTCAATTTATTTTTATATAATTTAAAAAAAAAATGAAAAATTTACTGGTCCTAACAAAGTTTCACTGGTCTTAGGCCTGATGACTGGTGCTCATCATATAAAGGACTGCAAAGGACCCTTTTTCAATGTCCATCCATTGTGGTCTGTTGTTTATGCTTGAAAGCTTTTCATAAATGTTGATCAGAGAGTAGGTACCCTTTGGAGGAAATTCAAAATAGAAAGGTCAGGCAAGGTCACTGTTACTAATCGAGAAACTTTCATTACTGGCATGCTTGTCTGGACATTATCTTAAGAAAGTTAATAAGTATACCATAAATTTGATAGTCACCAATCTTGGTCATATCATATATAAACACTTGGCTTGGGGAAAGAAATATTTTGGTCAGTTTGTTAAAGGGCAAGGTCAATGTTGTTAAAAGTATAGTTAGCTCACCTGACCCTAAAGGTCATGTCATTTCTTATCAATAATAACTAAGAAAATTATTTTATGTATTTTTTTCATTTCACAATATAGCTGAAGTATTGCTCAAGTTGGCATTAAATGCCAATCAATCAATCAATCAATCAATCAATCAATCAATCAATCAATCAATCAATCAAAATAAGTAGACACTACTGATAACAACAGTTTGTCAGGAGTGATCATTCTGTGGCCTGTACAAATCAAAAACTTTCCGATCATTTAAATTATCTCCCTTTTTACTTGTGGCAATCATCCAAACCATCCATACTAGTCTTTCAATAGAAGACTACATTTCCAATTGTTTTCTTTTAATGTTTTTTATTCATTTTCTGCAATTAAAAGAAAGAGAAAATAAAATACAGTAAAAAAACATTAAATGTAGATGCTTGGAAACGTACAGTTTTATGTTATAGGACTAAAGAACGGTTTTTGTTTCAGTTGCATGTAAAATGGGGAATGCTGTACATTATGGCACCTCTCATCCAAAGACTTGAGTGATTGTTGTTTGATGCCAACTCAGCAGTTTTTCAGTTATATCATGGCGAGAAGGAGTTAATTTTCAATGAAATGATGATGAGGTCCGCTTTGTACTAGACCAATATGCTTAGTTGGATTTTTATAGTGCTAGCTCATCACTGAAACAACAGTCCACGAATAGATATGTCACCCCACTCGGACTCATTATCCTGATTCCTAGCCAACCAGTCTTTGCTCTTTCACTTGCTGCGTGCTTAGCGGAGAAGCAACAAATGCCAATTCTATAGTCTTTGGTTGAACCCGATCAGGGCTCGAATCAACGATCTATCGCACTTGAGGCGAGCACGCAAACCATTACACCACCGATGCGATTCCCCCAAAGACACCCCTCTTATCAGGGCCAGATTTCAGATGCATGGAGATAGAGAAATACTACTAAATTGTCCCCACTTTAAGAGAGACCATCTCTCAAATAAGACAACTTTTTTATTGCTAAAGGGGTAGCCTTACAAGAGAGGAATGAATGTACAGTATTAGTTATAAAGGGGGGACAACTCCATAAAGGGATAGCCTTATAAGAGGTGAACAAATGTACAGTATTAGTAGTAAAGGGGGGACAACTCCATAAAGGGGTAGCCTTATAAGAGGTGAACAAATGTACAGTATTAGTAGTAAAGGGGGGACAACTCCATAAAGGGTTAGCCTTATAAGAGGTGAACAAATGTACAGTATTAGTTATGAAGGGGGAGGGGAGATAACTCCATAAAGGGGTAGCCTTATAAGAGGTGAACAAATGTACAGTATTAGTTATAAAGGGGGAGATAACTCCATAAAGGGGTAGCCTTATAGTTATAAAATGGGGAGATAACTCCATAAAGGGGTAGCCTTATAAGAGGTGAACAAATGTACAGTATTAGTTTTAAAAGGGGGAGATAACTCCGTAACCAAAGATCAAAGCCTATGATACAGACAAGATAAGTGTTTGATGTTAAACACTAAATTTGTTAAATTAATTTGATAATTTAAAGGGGGGACAACTCCATAACCATCCAAAGATCAAAGCCTATGATAGTATGATACAGACAAGATAAGTGTTTGCAGTTAAACACTAAATTTGTTAAATTAATTTGATAATTAGTTCTACTATGTTTACATTTACAGAAATGTGACATTTTTGATAGATTACCTCATTTATTTGTCATCTTTATCAATTCATTTTGTTTTAATAATTACCAAACAATATCTGATGTGTAAATGTCACAAAAATATGCAAATTTCACAAAAATATGCAAATTAGGAAACATTTCAAGTAATAATTATTCATTAGCACAATATCACTTTAATGTTTTAAAGGTATTACGGAAGATTAATTTTTTTGTCAAGATTTAAAACTCTTGTGATCATTCTTTGGGTATTTATACGATTTTTCAAATGAAATTATATATGGTGAGTTTTGTATTATATATACATATTATTATTAAATACCTCGGTAAAAACATGCTGGCAAGAAAACTTGATCATACCTTGAAATTTTAAACTTAACAGGTAAAAATTTTAATATTTTTTTTCTTTTTTACTTACATGTCATGTGTACATTTTCTAAAAACAAACGTAGAATTTTATACAGAAGTTTATGATAATGAAGCCTATTTAATAATCATTGAAAAAATGTTTTGAACAATGGGAGAAAATGTTATCAGAGCTATGTTCTTCTTTTTTTCTTTCTTTCATGTTTGAAATTAACTTGATAAATGGTGTATATGTATAAATATATTAACTTGGCAAAAATGTTTTATTTATACATATTTATCGTGACATGGGAAGATAGTCAATTAATTGAATCACCAGTTGAAAATCTAATAAAGACCCATTTTCAATTTTTTATCATAGTTTTGTCAACAAAAATCAATGAAATCAATAATTCAATATATTGATAATTATTTCCCAGACTGGCTATGGTTGACAGGTTATTTTGTCAATAATAAGCTGAGATCAGAAATAAGAGGATTTTCACAAAAATCTCGATAAATACTTGTTTTTCTTCTCTAGTGTCCCGTTATTGTAGAAAAAATGTGTCAATAGGATTTTTTTTATTTCCATAGATATCATATTATACCAAAGATTTTTCTTCTTTGTTGAAGAATTTGTCAATGACGAAATTTCTAAATTATGTTATACCCTCTTTTCACTGTTTAAAAAAAAAACTACCTATTCATTTCTTTTGTAAAGGAAAATTTTGTTTTGTTCTTTTAAGAGTATTTAAATATTGCCATGGAATCAATTGACACTTTAATTTTTAACTTTAAAAGGAAGGGTTTATTATTTTTTCATATTTTATTGTCTTGCACACATATACTGTTAGGTAGGTAGGATTACAAAATTTATAAAGTAGGAAACTGGGTTATAGAATTTATTGATATTATTTGATGTTAAACAAATTTATGACTGAATAATAAAAAAAATGTTATTACTTCAGAATAGAGTTCTCACACAAAATTATGAAATTGAAAGTTTTGTAATGTTGTTTAAAACTGTGTGTTTAGTTTGTAATTAATTATACCTGGAGAATCCATTAATATAGGGTAAGATTTTCATGAAACTTGTGGGGTAGCAGATTTGGGAAGTGCCGAAGTAGAGGGGGAGGAGGCAGACAAGGTTGTTTTGAAGGATTTTATGTGCATGTATATAACTAATAAAACTGTCATTGTGTAAGACGTCTTACCCCATTGCTGTTTTAATAAATTCTATGAAAAGTCAATTTTTTGTGGTAAAATTTACAAGCAAGCTTTTGTGTTTATGCATCTTGTGTTCAAAGGTATATTTCTAATTTCATTGAACAACATATAATATTTGAAATACACATAGAAGTGTTAGAATAAAATGAATCTCATATATTTGGGAATTTTATGCAAATTCAAAACATAAAATTACCATTTTAAATTACTTGGCTCATAGTAACAGTGTGCAAATTTAGTGGTAGACCTATAGACAATGTCTATGTAAAATTTTCAAAATTTTGTGAGGTCTATGTAAAATAGAGATTGGTCTATGATACCACAAAATGTAGTTTCACACACTGTAATAAATGAATCCTCTATTAAAAAATGATCAGCTGACCCAAAAAGAAAATCACAGGCAGGCCAAAGGACAGTGGCTAAGCTGACTTCTAAGCAAACATCAGCTATTTGCGAAGGAGGGAAAGCTTATAAATGCATTTTTGAGATCTACAGTATATTCTATTATTGAAAATTATCTCTCAATATAATTTTGAACTTGTCATTTTGCATTTATTAATTTTAAGGGGTTATGGCATTTAACGCCACTTTCAACAATATTTCAGTTATATCGTGGTGGTTAGTGTTACTGGTGGAGGAAACTGGAATACCCAGATAAAACCATTGTTAATTTCAAATGACTTTTTTGTATTTTTCAGAAGATAGGAGGCCACAGATTGTCTTCAGGAGATAGCTGGGTCAATGGTTGGAGGAATATGGCTCTTAAGACGAAACCTCGGTCCCTCGATGCAATTTGTGCCAAACTCAAAAAGATAAACAATGACAGTCCTACACCGATACAGAACTTACACCAAGAAAATGATAATCACAAAGAAAGTAACAACAATGTTGATATTTGTAGCTCTATACCGAACGGAAAATGTGTCGATTTAGACCAATCAGAAGAAACTAGCTCGTTAAGTATTAGTTGTGATGCAACAGTCGAGACGAACGGTAATGTGTCAAATTATGTATCATCATCTAGTCGTAGGAAAAGAAAACTTTCTGTGCCGAGAAATATAAACCAGGTGAGAGATTTCGTTGATAAAATAGACGATATTGACGAAAAAGACGAACTTGCTGAATATACTTTGAATAATCAAAATACTACATTCCCGCCAGAAAATGAATCAGATGATATCGAAAGTTTTGAAAATGAATCTGATTTGTCATGTGATAAAAACAATATTTCTAATGATAGCGGCGTTGCTGTCAATTCATTCAACGGTAATAGTGTTGGTGAAAAGTCCATTGATGTTGTGTCAGCGATGGTGGCAGCGTCTGCATTACGCAATAATAAACAATTTACACCATTGCCATCACCGTCGACTTTTGTCAATAACAGAAAACATTCTCGTAAATCATCAAACCCTAAATCTAGTCTTATAAATGTACCTTTAGATCTGTCTGTAACGAAAACAGTAGAAAATATAAATGATAAACATTTTGACCACAAGTGTAAATTAGATGATATTGAAACAGAGACTCCCGAGGACTTGTCCCTTACTGCTGAAAATTTGTCAAAAACTGCTGACTCATGTAATAATACTGCTGAAGATTTATCAAAAACTGCTGAGAGGGGACAAAATAATTTTGAGAATTCGGTGAAAAAGCAGAGCCAAGATGTCACTGTCTTAAAAGATTATGCTGAAAGTACAATGAATGAATTACTATCAATGTACGGTTTTAGTGGAAATTCTGATCACCTCACAAAACAGGTGCCTCTTCAAAGCTTTACCTCTAAACAGATTCTCCAGACTACTATGGCTCAAGGCAAAGACATTGCAAAGGTTTTGACATCGGTGTCTCCACAGCAGAATGGTTTGACCAATTTTAGTATTGCTGAACAGAAAGGAATCTATGCAAATTTTGTCAGTACAGCTCAGAAATTAAAGATACAGGGTGAAGGTTTGTACATTAATGTATTTCTATGGTAAGAGGGGGGGTGTTTTTAGTTTTAGTTGAGAAACCAGGAGGCTAGTTAGAGAGTTGAAGGAAATTATTTGGATGATTGCTGAGAGACAGATCTGTTGAATGTCAAATATATGTAGGTCTTTTAACTGAAACATTTTAGACTCACGCAAAATGTTGGGTGGAAGGAGTTATTGGTCTTTCATAGGCTGAATGAACCATGTTTAAGCTAAGTTGCTAAACGGTTGTTATCTACAATTGAAACATGGACATTAGCATCAATTCCTTACATTCAGTCTTCATCAAACAGTCAGATCAATACCCCTTTGGTTGTTGAAGAATGCTATTGACTTTAGAGACTATGGCTATAGGGTCAAACTCACTGTTTTCATTTGTTTATGCAGAGGTGAATCCAGACATTTCCATAAACGGATGGGGCATCTTTTTTAGAAAAAAAAATTGGATTTCAAAAATCAAAAAGTGCCGAGGCATGCCAATTCAAAGCGAAAATTACAAAATATGGTAAAGAAAAAAGGACAAGGACGAAATTGGAAATATTCTGTTAAATAATGGTTTTACCAGTCTATAACTTAGTTCCAAAAAAGGGGGGGTGGTGGGTGGGCTGGATGGATCCAACTGTGTTAATTACCATACGATGGATCTTTACCAAACTTGTTAATGTTAAGGCCAAATAAAAAAATATGTGTGGTTCCGGTTATACCCCCAAAAAAAATTTGCACTTTACATGCTTAAAGTACATTCTGTTGGACCAGAAATTGATTTACACTACTTTTATACTGTATTTGGATAGTAAGTGAAATAACATGGTTTTGGAGGGGGGTTTTTTTGTGACCTATCGACCTGAATCCTAAAATTTGAGTTTTGTATGTTGCTGTAGCAAATTCTATAGGTGAATCAGAAACAGGACAACTTTGAAACAAAGAAGACTTCTTTTGAGTGTCTGAAGCAGGGTTCACAAAATTGCATATTGGTTTGGTGGTCCTAGTGAAAAAAACTGTCAGTTCTCAATAATTTTCTATTGAAAAATACCAACCTTGTATCAGTCCTTAGCAAAATCTGCCGAAATTTTGCTGGTCATGTCTGACAAGACTGATGACTTTTTGTGAACTCTGCTGAAGTGTGATGAGTAGAGAATAACTGAACATGATCAGACATGTGTTACCAATGGCAATGGTGGAAGGCGGGCAACAGAAGTTTTCCATGGAATAACGAATACATATCATGTACTAGATATATTTTTTTTTTCCTCCTGCAATGAGAATCTTAAGATTTGTCATCCAGCGGTCCTCGAAATGAAAATTTGAATTTACAGGTCCGAATCAAATTCTTGTATTTATTTTTATATAGTTCTAAATAAAAACTGAAATCTTTACTGGTCCGACCACAGTTTTACTGGTCTTGGGCCGAAGGACCGGTGCTCATCGTGAGGACTACAAAATTTCTAGTAGTACTAAACATGCATTTCAGGGCATTTTGTAATTTCAAAAATTCAAATATTTTTTTTATTCAATTAATGTCTTATAAAGATCTTTCTTTTAAATAAATCTAAAAAAAGGTTAAACGTAATTTTATCCCATAGCACGATACTAGTTAAAAATCTTTTCTTTGCAATTAAATAAATTAGTCTTTAAAACAAATGATTATTTTTATAGAAGCACTCATGTGTTTAGAAGATCGATTTAAATTTTGTCTTTTTATTATTTGTCTCTACACAAAAAAGTGCAATTTTGAAACAAGACTAAACATTTAAAATCTTTTTATCAGATAAAATGCTGTATGTATAGAATTTATTTCGATGAATTATTTGTTCAAACTTATTGACAAATTAATTATTCATTAAAAAGATTTATATAGTATTTAAGTATTTTTCACATAAACGTATTGGATTAACTTTAACAAACTGTTATATCTTGATTCACCGACCATTGAATTCTATAGTTACAACATTCAAACTTTTAATCTATGTAAAAAAGGTCACAATATATACAAAATACCTAATTAAGCAATATAGTCTTCTATAGATCTGTGTCCCTATAGCAACTAGTTGGCGTGTGTAAACTTTATTTGAGAATGTGTACATTTACGATTAATTTGTGTTTTAAATTCTGATCTGACTTATTGGTTTTGATCAAAAACTCCTTTTATATGAATATTTTGTTGTATCAAGATATTTACGTTTTTAAATATAATTCAGGGAATTAATCAAAATTGAAATTTTTTGGTGAAAAAAAAATTAATTAAATTTTTTGATATATTTTGTTGTGTCAGGATATTTAAGTTTTTAATTCAGAGAATTAATCAAAATTGAAATTTTTTTAATGAAAAAAAAATATTACAGTATTTAAATTTTTTAATATTTTTTGACAACCTTGACCACATGTGTCCAGTTCTGAGCTTATTAATGACATCAAAATTAAGAGATTTAAAAACTGAGGAAACTATTTTTTTTCTCCCGTTATTTAATCTTGGGGATTAAGGTATTATTTAATGAGCTTTTCAAACAAAGTGACGATATTCCACATATTTTTGGCTGTGTTTCTATAAAACAATTTCTTAAAGATTTAACATTTGTTATAGTTTCCTAAGCAACTTTAAACACCCATTGTACTTTTTTCAATAAATTCATTTAAGCTTTTTAAGTTAACTTAGTTATGGTCAAATAGCTCCTGCAAAAATACGAGAACTTGGTAATAAATATTTAATAATAAAAGGCAATCCTTTTAAAAAAGATTGTATTTGCAGAATAAGTTCATTTTCTTAAATACAAGAGAAATTTTTTTTTTTGGCAAGGAACCAACATAAAAGTAAATGTTTGAAAATTGAATGAATTGTTATTCAATAAAATTTTATTTCTTGATGTTAAAACTTTGAATTGTATTGAAAAAAGATCATATTTTGAGAGTCATAATGCTATAGAAATTTGTATCTAGTATCGAAAATATGTGATCTAATTTTTATGATGCATTTGCAAAGACATTTTATTTTTTAAAATATGTGATTTCATAAATTCTTAAAGCAAAGAAACCTTGTGATAAGTAATAAAAATAAATGTAAATTTTGTTATGATAGGTTCTCCTTTAAGCCTAGCAACTTGTCCTATTATTACTGGAATGCATTGGAGTACATAATCCTTAATCCAATTTTTTTTTTTACCATATTTGGACATAAAAGTGACAATTTTACAATGAAAATATGGGAAATTTAAAATTAAGTTTGAGTAGAGATGTACAGTCTTAACTCTCAGAATCTCACATCATTGACTAACAACAAAATTATTTTTACAATCAATAGGCATGGGGTTTTAGGGGTTTGTACGAACCCTACTCCCACCTCCTTTGAAAACCAAGTTGAGAATTGGGTTGAATTATGACCTATTAAAGTCCAGATTTTGAACCCCAGCACAGGGATTGAAATTAGTGTAAGTCCAGAGTCCTGAGACCTGTTGTTGTTTTTGGATGGGCCTGTAGAATTTCTGAAAATTGCAATGGAAAATGTTTAGATTTTAAGGAAATGGGTGTTTGGCTGCTTACAATTTGCTTTAATTTTTTACAATGCCCCAGCCACAAGACCATGACACATTGTGGGCTGACCACATCATGACATGCCATACATGTAAGCCACTCAAATTGGTATAAGCCATGTTACCAATTTTAGGACTTAAGGTTTCTCTGCATCTAGCCAAGGCATATTGGGGTTTCACCAATCAGTCTGTTATATCTGTTTAGCTTTCCTCCCCTGATCAGTCTGATACTGATGATAAAAATTGCTGAAGTAATGATAAACATTGTGACCCAACCGAATCAACATTTTTTTTGTGTTTTAACCCCAGATTCAGATGGACTCTCCTTCATTTTTACAAACATTCACACATTTTCTTGTTAAAAACTCTCAATGACTTTTAGGGTTTCTAAGAAAATATTATGATTGAATAAATATATAACATGGTAAAAATGTTCAGTAGATACATAACATGGTAAAAATTTTCAGTAGCTGAATAATCAAATGTCTTACACTTTATAGAATTTTTGATATTTTAAAATTAAAACTTTTAATTTCTAAAATACAGAAGATTTCATATACACACAGAATTTGAGTGTGTGAGTGATTGTTGTCTAACACCAACTCGGCAATTTTTCAGCTATATCATGGTGAGAACAAGTTAATTTTCAATGAAATAATGATGAGATCCGCTTTGTACAGTACTACTAGACCAACACACTTAGTTGAATTTTTACAGTACTAGCTCACTGAAACAACAGTCTGCAGATAGACATGTCACCCCACTCGGACAAATTATACTGATTCAGAGCCAACCAGACTTTGCTTTTTCTCCTTAATGCTGCGTGCTTAGTGGAGAAGCAACACTTTATGCCAATTTTATAGTCTTTGGTTTGATCCGATCAGGACTCGAACCCACGATCTACAGGACCACCATTACACCACTGATACAGTTATGCAGAGTGTTTATAATATAGACTCTGGATGTCTATTTATCCTAGTTTTACATCAGAAATCTGAGAAGTTGGTTAAGTGAATGATTTCAAGTGTTTGGGGACAATTTTACAATTTACAGTAAACGTAAATGAAGATATTTTTGTTAAATTAACGTTAATAGGTTCAGTGGAAAGGAAATGCCAAATTTAGTTTTTTTTTTAAGACTTTTTTTCCCCTAAAGTACTTAAAATCTATTTTCCCACACCAGATACATGTACAAGCATAATAAATGTCAATTTGACAATTTTTGACAATAATGAGAGTCTACTATAATCATTTTATATTTTTCTGGATAAACCAAATTTTCATTTGTATACAATCATTTCCAGGGGTTAAATTTCAAGGCTTTAGAGTAGAAATTGTAGAACATTCATAATCTATTCAAATTTTTATAGATATCATAGAAATTTGATAGCAGTATAATTTAGTTATATGAATGATCTTGAATAACTTTAGATATATAATTTGTGAAAAATTAGTTGGATTTTAAACTTTTGTTTTATAAAAAAGATAGTTGTACATTTTATACCACAGTGTTAAAGATAGGTAGTATTTGTGTCTCCCATTATTTATCTACCTGACCAAATTTCTGATTAGTCTAAGATTTGTGTTGCTTTTTTTTATTAAGGAAAAACACAATTTTAACAAGACACTTCTTTACATAGAAATATATAATATCTATTTTACAGCCATTTAGCTTTGAGCCAGATTTCAAAATTAATACCATTAGTATATCTAGACTGTACCCAACATTATAGAGAAAATAATGCACTGTTTAGTGACCTATGTATACATATACAGACATTCATGTATATAAATAGAGATACATGATGTCAGTAAGCATAAAATGTTTAAATGATTTCATTAGTGTCCACAATGCACTTCTGCAGTCCTCGTTATGAGCACCGGTCCTCCATCCTCCATCGCAAGACCAGTAAAACTTTGTTCAGACCATTAAATTTCTTAATTTTTAATTAGATATATATGAAAATGAAATAAATTCAAGAATTTGATTCGGACCAGTAAATTCAAATTTCCATTTTGAGGACTGTTTCTGGAATTTCTTTATGTCAAACTAGTCAAAGTCAAAATTCTTTGAAATCAAGTGCTGACCTAAAGGGCCTATATAACCAAGGTAACCAAAATAATCTATGGTTACCCATGTATGAAGGACATTGACCTCAGTTTTCATAATAATTGCATTATTCTAGAATTGTAAATTTCAATAATATATTATATTGTATAAATCATGTAAGTGTCAAAACACTGACTACTCCATGGATGATATCCTCGGGGACTAATAGTCCATCAGCAGAGATATTGACCACGAGTAATAGTAACAAAAATGTAGATATCGTACAAATAATTGGTGTATATTTATATTGAACCATGATAAAATTGGCATATTTTATCTTTCAATATCAAAGTTTAAAAAAAAAAGATGTCTGATTTATTTGTATTGGTGAAGTAAGCTATCTAATCCCAAAACAGAAGATTAAAAGAAGCTTCATAGATAAATTGAGAGACATATGGCTGACGAATTATTTGGGGGTCATTGTGGTCGTGATCGTATGGTAGTTGGATTTTCAACTACCTGTGTAATCAGTGCCTATCACCACTAAAGTTGAGAGTTCGAACCCCAATCATGGCGAGGTGTACTTGATATAGCATTATGTGATAAAGTTTGTTAATGACTTGCGACAGGTCGGTGGTTTTCTCCAGGTACTCCAGTTTCCTCCACCAATAAAACTGACCGCCATGATATAATTGAAATATTGTTGAAAGTGGCGTTAGATACCATAAACCTAAACCATTTAAAAAGATAAAGCTCAAAAAATTATTTCTTCCTTTATGCATAGTGTAAAAACATGTAAATTAATATTTAGACCCAAAAAGATCAATAAGTTATGCAAAAGTGAACATGATTATTTTACTTATTTGAAAATAAAATCATAAAGTGAAGAAATTGTATTGCAAGTAAATATGTAGTTTTTAGCACATTGGATTTTCTCTGGTGAACAAAGGACTACATGCCGACACGTTATTTCCATTCTTCCGAGCCAACAGAGTTTGTCAAAGTTTATGCAAGGTTTCTAAGCAATAAGTGATAAAAAGCATAGATTTTCTTGACTGTAAATGGGAGACAAAACTTTTATTCCACAGTAGAATTATTTGATTGATCAGTTTCTATGGCAACCCAAGGTGGTTAATCCATAAAAGAGAGAAATTGGAAATAATCGAAAATACCTGCTTTCCTTAATAAATTATTCAAGTTTTATCAGGAGGTTATGGCATAAGTATCATAGATACGATATTGTTTTCATGGTATAATGGTAATTTTGTTTTTATTCACTTTTCACCATCGTGATCAATATTCATTGATAATTGCCTTTTACTTTTTATGGGAGATGATACATGTACTGCTTATTACGATGGGAGTGTTTGAAAGTAAATTTTCCAATAATGGATTGTGTACCTTTATAATTACTGCTGGTGGTCCTAGTCATATCAGGGTACTATCAGTATCGGAATAATGGTTTTTCAGATTATTTAAGTGTTGCTATGGCAATACAGATATGTTTGGCCTTAATGGTACAAAAGTTTTCAAAGAATTATTTGTTTAAAAGGTTACAAAATCTATATTAATGAATGGGTTTTATTTATTCTATGTATTGAGCAGATTTTTCATGGGAATGAAATTTTAATAAGTTTGTCAGTAGATTATTATTTATGACTAGCGAACAAAATATAAATTGAATTTTACGTTAATGCCAAGTTTACAAAAAATACAAAGATAATTGAAAATAAAAAAATATTATTGGTTAACCAAGCACAATTATGGAAATTAAGAAAATTGTTTTGTTCCCTTGATTAGAAAAATGAAGGTTTTTGTTGAGGAATTTGGTTGCCTTGGCAATATAGTTAAGATGCCTACAATTGTAAGCATCCAAGACCTTCACCCCCTTCCTCCTCAATTTCTATTACTGACTATACATAGACCACAATAATTTGAACAAATCATTGAAAAATTTTCAAAGTCCTTAAAAAAAGGGAAATACAGAAAGTTTGATCTAGGGTATATTATATCCTTGCTGCAAGTTAATGAGACTTTTTATACCCTTAAACTACAAGTAGCTTTGATAAAGTATCAAGCACAAAATTCCAAATTGTCAAAACTTATTACAGTAAAACCTGTCTATACTGAACCTCTATGGAACTGAATGATCTGTTCAGTTTAGACAGGTATTTGGTTTACACAGGTTCAAATTACATAGACATTTTAGTAGGTGGGATTGTAAAGTCTGTCTGGTTTAGACAGGTTTTCGGTTTACTCAGGGTTTGGTTTAAGCAGGTTTCACTGTATTAGAAACCATGCAGGTGATCTGAATCGAAAAGATTGTTAACCTTACAAGAGAGGTGGCCTCACTTAAAGGGACAATAAAGTAGCATTTTACCATCTAAAACATCCGAAAATCTGGCCTCAGGCTGAGGGGCTGTCTCTGATGGGGGTGGCCTTATAAGAGGGGTAACACTTGACCATTAACTGAATTAACCTTGCAAGTCAACCCAACCCCTCCTTCATGTCCCAGGAATTTCATAAATTCCTACAATTAAATCAAATTTAAAAAAATTAGTTTTGTGAGTAATTTGACAGATATTCTGTTTGACAGAATGATAAATTTCACACAAAAAATTTCAATTATTAATTTGGATATAATTTACATTAAGTATAAAAATATTTGAGATTTTGATGAACATGTGTTGAATATAGTTTATTATAAGCTGTCAGACATTATGAAACAAAAAGATACATAAATTTTTCATGTTGTAAAAAATAATTGGAAAACGAGAATATGTTACTAGAAAGAATGTGTAAATTATTAAACTTTGTCCACCTTATTTTAAAGAATTAAGCCTTTAAGTAGTTAAGATTTTTGTGGTTGTGATCATATGGTACTTGGATTTACAACTACCTATGCAATCAGTGCCTATCACCACTGATGTTGTGAGTTCGAATCTCAATCAGGGCGAGGTGTACAACATTAATTATGTGATAAGGTTTGTCAGTGACTTGTGACAGGTCAGTGGTTTCCTCCGGGTGCTCCGGTTTCCTCCACCAATATAACTGACTGCCGCTGGAATATTGTTGAAAGTAGCATTAATCACCATAACCCTAAGTTGGCCTAACCCTTGTTTTTCATCAGAAGTTTTGATCTGGGTCCCTCCCCCCTCCCGTCACGATATAGCTGAAATATTGTTGAAAGTGGCATTAATCACCATAACCCTAACCCTTGTTTTTCATCAGAAGTTTTGATCTGGGTCCCTCCCCCTTCCCGTCACGATATAGCTGAAATATTGTTGAAAGTGGCATTAAAAACCATAAACAAAACCTAAAACCTTTCCCCCTCTTTTTAATAAATAAATCTGGATAGACTACTGATGTATTATAGAAACATTTCTGTTCCATGTGCCAAGCTTTTTTGTTGATGCCTGGAATTAAAATTGAATCTATTGTTATCAATGTTGTAGTCACCTGCCAAAATTATGATCCCCACCTTTTTCGGTCCCCTGGAAATGACTCCTTCCATTGAGTTTGACCATTATTTAACTTTCATCATCTGATTTACTAGAATAATAATAAAACCATTTAACTTTTTGATGGTGGAGGGGAGGGGAGGGGTGGGGGGGGGTTATGTTTTTATTTCATTTAAATTTCTGTTGCAAAATAATAAATAATATATGACCTTGCAGTTTTCAATCCCGACAGTCAAACCTGTCCATGAGGTCACCTCTACTAAGCAGTCACCTGTATTTAAAGGTCACCTTTTTCTTGTCCTGTCATAGAAAATTTCATATGAATTGAACCTCTTTTAGGAGGTCACCTGTCTTATAAGGCCACTTTTTCTCTGTCCCAAAGGTGACGTCTTATTACAAATTTGCCTGTATTTCCATCCTTCAGTCAGAATTCTCATCTGTCTCACATTTAGAATTGGTGAGCAACACAGAGATATACAATTCTGTTTGTTCATTTCTTTCTTGAAAGTGGTTTAAAATCATTTAACTCTTGCCATTAGGTGAAAAATGTGAAAATTACAGAAATTTGAGACAGAAAATTATCATTTTCTTTTATTTAAATTCAAATACTTTTGTACTTATAAAAACAAACAAATTTTATTTATTTTTCACGGTGGTGTTAAGTACCAGACAAGTATTAATCCAAACAAAATTTGTTTGTTCATGTTTTTAAGTTTTCGCCAATTTTAAGTTTTATTTGTTCATTTTAAATAGCATATATTATATTATTATAATAGACCCTATGTTGAGATTTGTAGCTATGATACTATATAATTAGGCAGATAGATAATCTTAGTATCACAGGGGTTTTTGTATAAAATTCTTTATTTGTATGCTTATACACGGGAGTTATGGCAACCAAAGTTTGTGATGTCGCAGATCAAAACTTGTTATACATATAGATTGAATGTTTTATCTACATTTTTATAGGCCCAAAAAGATAAATACATGTTATGTTTCAAAGGTTGAGAGGACACTATAAATAAAATAAATATAATATTTTTGAACATTTAATTTGTTGTAATTTTACTATTCATTGCCAAGGACGACAATAGCTTTTTTATGCATTTTACATAAGAATTTTGTATATAGAGTTTTGTATAGAAAAAAAAATAGTGCAATGGTACGTAGATTGATTTTTGTAGCAAAGTCATGCATTTCTAATTTGATTTGATTTTTTTTCACAAAATTAAATAGATTTTCTATTGAAAATCAAGTATTGAGGAAAAATATTCATTTTAGCAGCATTAAATTTAAATAAATACTTATTTAAATTATAATTTTGAATGAAAAGAGGTGTTTTACAAAATTGTATTTTGTTGTTGAAACATGAATAGACAGATATTACAGGTTTGAGCTAAAATATAGAAAACGAAATATGACAAAAACTGCATTTTGGTTGAATTTATACCACATTGTGAAGAATTTCTAAAGACAAACATTTTCTTTTGGAAGTTTACTTAGAAAACAAAATATAAAACTTTACAAAATTTATGACTTGTGAATATTTGACAAACTAACCAAGGCCTTTTTTGATAAAATTTGTATACTAGTTTAAATGCAAATACTGTACATATATATTTTTCAGTTGATATAGAAATCGGTTAAAACAGGTAATTTGGTAGAAAAAAGTCAGGTGTAGAATTTCACAAGAATTATCATGGTTTTGAAGGTGAAATTTAAGATAAAATATTGACTTAATTCTATATTTTGCCTAGATTCTATAAAATTTAAAATGTGAAAAGTGAATTTGATAAACAGGTGAAACTTGACATTTTGTTCAATTTATAATTGATAAAAAATTGATAAAATGTCATGTCTTGTATGTAGTATATACATTCTGTCCTTCTGTTGAAACATTTTTGCTATAGATGCAATATGAAGTTTAAAATATAGAATCGTAGGCGATATTTTCTGGTCAAATAATGTGAGATTAGCTCCCTGCCGTGCTGACTTTATAAATGGAGGTTACCTGAGTGCTATCTATCTATGGTTGAGTTTCCGTGTTTATTGGGTTAGTGGTTAGGGTTATGGTGTTTAATGCCACTTTCAACAATATTTCAGTTATATCGTGGCAGTCAGTTTTATTGGTGGAGGAAACTAGAGTACCTAGAGAAAACTACAGATCAGCCGCAAGTCACTGACAAACTTTATCAAATGTAGTTGGACGGAAATGTTACATACAATGCAATAAGCAAGGATACAAAGAACTTTCTATAAAGGGGGGGGGAGGGGATGTAATTGGTTAACTGCAAGTGACAAAATTATTAAAAAAAGACTCAAGTTTCAAGAATTTTAAATAAGGATCTATTATTTTTATTTGTTTCTCTTTATTACCTAATATCTGGCTACATTTGAGTACAGTAAGCTATATGTTACATGTAATCTCATACATATAAATTATGAAATCTAAATTGTAAAATATATCTCTTCCTCTTCAAAAAAATAAATAAAAAGATACATGTTTGCATTTTTGTCAAATGTAATTCAACCATAATTATATAATATTTTTATTTCTAATTTTTGTTTGTCGTTTTATTTTTATATAATATTTAAAATATATACAGAACGAAACTATTTTAGAATTTTAAACAAGTTTTGGAAAAAAAACAAACGATACATGTCACTCAAATCGTGGATTGTTGCTCGCATTTTTACAAAGCATAATTTCTGTCACATCATTTTCGTTACTTCCTTCAAATTTCACTTGAAAATGCAAATTTGAGCTAGAATTCTGTCATTTTTTGAGATTTGGGGACAATTTAAATTAAAATACATCATGTACTGATGCCACGGTGAATACATAATTGGTGAAATTAACATGATGTACATGATATTAATTTCTCAAAGTTTATGTATCTAGTCATGAAAGACTGTAGTAATTGCACTAAACAATTGTCACCATATGCAATAATTCTGTCAGCGTTAAGGATCAGAATTTAATTTTAAACAATAAATGAATTGTTAATTTATATCTTTATTTCCTGAATAATTTATAATTTTAAATTTAATTTAGAATATTGTATCAGGGCTTTCAATATTTTTCAAGTCTACCAGTACTTCACTATTTACAGGCGGTACTTATATCTTGTACAACACTCTTTAAAATCAGGAGGTACCACAGATCATTTGAGGGAGGTAAAGGTACAACCACTTATTGAAAGGCCTGTGTATATACATGGACCATATTTGTTCTTTTTCCTCAAATGAAATGAAGTCAACATATATATTGTTACCTAGCTGTAGCGAAAATGCCATTTAATTCCGATAAATTTCATATTATTCATGAATGCAGGTCAAGAATCTAGTCTCTAGTTTCTATACTCAGCGCTAAAGACATCTCAAATATACTTCCATTTCAATCATTCATATACTTCAAACCTCTGAGGCGTCATAAAAATTAACCCATCAGATTAGACGGGAGTAGGGCGTGTCTCAGTTTTGGAAATCACGACAAATTAATATAGTTATTAGCAAAATATATCGTTGATCATGATTAAAGGGCAATTAAACATCTTGATATTTGACAGGATACTTCTGCTCCCCACTTCCCCACCCCCACTCAACCCCCTTATTACATCTTCATATTGAAATTTTTTGCTGTGGTTTGAATTAAGGAAAATAAATCATGTTTTTTTTAGGAAAAAAAAGGTTCACTTTATTTCTAGTCTGTAGAACAAGTGTTTTAGAACAAATCTTTTATTTTGCAGATATGTATGATTTTACTGAATTTTGTATATTTTGACTGAAGATAATCCAATTTCTGGGCCAATTTATAGATCTTTTCAAAATCCATTACCTCTTTAAAAAAATATTAGCATATTTAAATACAAAATGTACTTAGTATTGAGTTGGATAAATGAAAACCTTTGGAAAAAAATCATCAAAAGTTAGGTTTTGCATATTTTTTATGAAAATTAAGTCAAACATGTGCCGGCATGACTATTTCTGACAACATAATTTTAATGTTAGTACAATTTAATTTTAATTTCAGTACAATTTAATTATTTAATTTAATTTCTAGTAATTAATTCAGAACTTGAAATTTATGTAGGAAATAAAGACAGTCTTCACTTTGCATTTTAAAGTCAAAATCTTCATATTGAAAAATTACAATTCATTACAGTCGATCCATTGTTTTAAATAAATTTATATTATTTTACATGCTAATGATGGCATTTAAATTTTACACCAAAAAATAAACAAGACAGCCAATTGTTTGTTTTGGAATATAATGCATAATTTATTAATTTTTTTAGTACATCAATTGAAAACTAATTGACTCAAAGGAATGTTAAAGTTTAGTGCTTGTGCATGATAAAATGCAAGAACATCAATTTTTTTAATTGATTGTGTTCCACGTTCTGTTGCACATGCATAGAATTCTGTTTCCATGTAATTGTCAAGAGAAGTAGTTAAAATTAACACTTCATTTTTTTGTTTAAAACTTGTATTCATTGTTGCAAATAGTGCTTGTATAGAGATAGAAGGAGCTGGTACAGGAACACAATAAGGTGTAAACTTTAAAAATAACAGTTTCAGCCAAGCGCTACCATTACACGTGTTAAAAGAACTTGATGAACTGAACAAATGAGCTTATGATTAATTAAGTCGGAAATAAGCACTTTGTCATTTTTAATATGATGGTCTGACTAAAAATTATTGATTGATTGGTGTTTAATGCTAAATTTAGCAATATTTCAGCTGTTTTGTGGCGTTAAAAAATTGGCAAGATAATTACTCATGGTAACTTTGTATAGTAAAAAAAAATATTACAACTTGGAAATTTTCTGCAAAAAATTAGTACTGTTTTTTTTTTGGTTTTTTTTTTGCATATGTACTTGTAATTTTTGTTGTTTTTTTTTTCTTGATTCTGTTCTTACTATAGATCTCTAATTTCTCTTGTTTCAGGGTTAAGACCTGCTTTAATGACCAGTACCTCTAGTCTACCACAAGAATTAGTGTCCAATGTGAAATCTATAGCATCAGTGGCCAAATCTCCATTGTCAGCGAACTCAGTCAAACATGGACTCGCAGAATACTCTAAATATCTTAAGAGGTAAGTCAGTCAGTGGTGAAAGGGAGATAACTCTTAATTTATTTGTAATCTTATATAAATTGAAATGCTGTGAGTGAAGGGTTAGGTTTAGGGTTATGGTGTTTAATGCCACTTTCAACAACATTTTAGTTACATCATGGCGGTCAGTTATATTGGTTGTGGAAACCGTAGTACCCGAAGTAAACCACCGACATGTGGCAGATCACTGACAAATTTTATCACTGAAGGAAACATAAATTTAATAATTTGGGGTGTGTGGAAATAAATGAATATCACCATATTTGGGTAAAAATGAGACATCTGTTAAATAAAAAATAAAAATAATAATAATTGAAGTGGACAGTCATGTACATGAGGGTTAAAGGAAATTCCATCACCAACAAAATTAGATTTTGATTTTCTGCAAAAAATTTCCACTCTGTATTAGACCAACACGCTTATTTGGATTTTTATAGTTAATAATTGACGTCTTGTTACTATGGTGACTTGTGTATTTGATACATCCACCACAACTAGTAGATGCCACTTTAGGAAAGCTAATTAGCAATAGTTTTATCATTTACTCATCTATTTTTAGGTTTACTAATGGACAAGAATGTAATGTTAAATATTGTAAAGAGTTGGGTTATCGTGAACACTACCATTGTATGGACTGTAACTTCCGTGTATTTGTCAAGAAGGAAGAAATGGTCCGCCATTACAAGTGGCACAGGAAACGAGAAGAATCTCTACAACATGGATTCATGAGATACAGCCCTTTGGACGACTGCAGTGTCAAGTTTGGTTCCTGCACACATAATGGAAGACAAACCCACTATCACTGTCTTCAGGTAAATTTCAATTTGAATGGAACTGTTTCAAAATTTGCATGAATATAGGTTGGATTTGAATTTGGGGTAATGGTGTTTAATGCCACTTTCAGCAATATTTTAGTTCTATCGTGGCAGTCAGTTTTATTGATGGAGGAAACTGGAGTACACGGAGAAAAACACATACCTTCTACAAGTCACTGACAAACTTAATCACATAATGTTGTATAGAGTACACCTCGACTGAGTGGGATTCAAAATCACAACTTTAGTGGTAATAGGCACTGATTTCACAAGTAGTTGTAAATCATATGATAGCAACCATATGATCACGACCATGTCAGTATAGGTTGGAATAAAATACTGTGAAGCCTATCAATAATCTAAACAGGAACATTTTGGGACCAGTTTTTGTGTTTGGAATAGACAGGGGTTTGATTTACACCTGTAGGTTAAATTAACAAACATTTCTTACATTGGAACTTTATTTAAAGTTCAGTTTATGCAGGATTCTGGTTTATTAAGGTTTTGGTTTAGTAGGCAGGTTTTACTATATATTGTATTTCACCTGTTTGGAAAGAGGTCATTGAAAAATGGATACAATGAGATGTGCATCATGATATCTATCAAAAATTAGACAATGGATTTGTTTGCAATTCATAAAAAAAGGATAGCAATCTTTTTAATTCATGGCATTCTTAGACCAACTGCATTGATGGTGTATTGTCATGGGCTCGAGTCGTGGCGGGTCAAACCAGACTATAAAATTAGTATTTATTGCTTCTCTGCTAATCATGCAGTATTAAGGAGAAAGAGCAATGACTTGTTGACTTGAAAATCAGGATGATGTGTTAGAGTGGAGCGACATATCAATCCTCTGACTGTTGTTTCAATGAGCTAGCACTATCAAAATACAACTAAGGTTTAGTTCAAAGCGGACATCGTCTCGAAATGTAACTTTTTCTTACCATGATAATGTATAGCTGAATCATTCCTCTGTTGGTGTTAAAAAACACTTAACTCACTGTTCTTAAATCTACTTCTATTTGTAGGACTGCTGTGACAAGGTGTATATCAGTACCTCTGATGTACAAATGCATGCTAATTACCATCGAAAAGATTCAGCTATAATACAGGAAGGATTCCAAAGGTTTAGAGCTACCGAGGATTGTGGTACACCGACCTGTTCATTCTATGGACAAAGAACAACTCATTTTCATTGCCGTCGCTCTGGTTGCAACTTCACATTCAAAAATAAGGCTGATATGGGTAAATATTTATGTCTTGCATTGATTACGTGAAAGCTTGGCTTTTATTTCTCATCCAATAAATACTGTTAATACTTGGTTCTTTTTTTTCAAAAGTACACATTACAAACATGCTATCAGATTTTGGAAAGGTGACTGTGAAAAGATGCAGGTCATGATAATTGTTTGTATGATCAAGTCTTGTGGCCTTTATCTTTGATATGTTTTGTACATAGCTAGGAAGTTTTTAAATACAAACCTTATCACATTAAAGAAAAGCGGTATGCAATTTTGTATTTACCTCAAGTCATACCAAAATTACCTGTACTCAACGAAAGGGATATAATTTTGTCTGCACTGCATAATACTTGAAATTCTTTTTCATTTGAACACTTCATTTTGTTACAGGACTTTTCAGAATAAGCTTTTGCTATCTTTTATAATTGTGATTGTGACAAAAACTTTTTCTTCTTTAACAGAAAAACATAAGACTTACCACCAGAAAGACGAAGTTTTGGCTAAAGATGGATTTAAAAAGTTTATGAAATATGAACACTGTGGATATTTAGGGTGTCGTTACTCTAAAGTCAGCAATCATATACATTGTATACGATCAGGTGAGTTATTTATGCGTCACCAAACCCTGATTTACCTGTACCAAAAATATCTTTGATTTGAGAGGTTTTCTTGACAATTACAGAGTTCGCGAAATGGCTTATGGGCTTGGTGGTCCTAGTTAAACTAATGTCAGTCCTCATTAACTTTCTATTGCAAAATACCAATCTTGTGTCAGTTCTTATCAAAATTTGCCCAAATATTGCTGGTCATATCTGACAGGACTGACAATTTTGCGAACTCTGCAATTAACAAAGCTGCTAGCTTATATTTGAGTGAAAACTAAAGACTGAAGTCCTAATTTTTACTTAAATTTCTTTTAAGAAATCCAGGCCAATAAATTTGTTCAGAACTAGTTTATTAATCTGAGACTAAACAATTTAAAAAAAGGAATTAAAGGAATTAATTTTGCTTATTAATATAAAGAAAACGAGGGTAAAATTATTTATAACTACTAAAATATTTTTTTTTTACATAATTATATTGATTATATTGTCGTGTCTTATCATTAATATTAGAAGGGGCCGCTTTGATGGTAATCATTTGGTAGTTGGATTTACAACTACCTGTGCAATCAGTTCCTATCACCACTAAAGTTGTGAGTTCGAACTCCGTTCATGGTGAGGTGTACTCGATGCAACATTATTTGATAAAATTGGTCAGAACTTGCGACAGGTCGGTGGTTTTCTCCGGTTTTAGTAGATAATGACTTAATTAGCTTTCAGTGTTAAATCACTCATAATTGTAGTTTATTATCATAAAACATGTGCTAGCCTCACTACCCTATATCTATGTCAGTTTTAAGCTTTGAATTTCTGTCTGTTACAAACATTTGCAAGACATATATTCTAAATTTACAAAACAGATTCGGAAAAATTGTATTTCCGGAAAAGTTCGAAATGAACACTATTGAAAAATTATAATCGATTGTTATTGAAATTTAAATTATCGACAGATTTTTTATCATAATCGATTATCGGAACACCACTACTTATAACTACTATCGTCCTGAATATAGCTGAAAAATTGCTCGCTGGACGTTAAACATCAATCAATCAATTATAACTACTATCATTAATATGCTGGACATTGTAAAATCTCCTTTTTTGCATTATTTTCAGCATGTAACTATGTTCTTCACTCTACTGCACAGCTGTATTCACATAAAAGAAAACATGAAAGAAGAGAATTTGAGACTGCGTACCAAAAATACAGAGACGGCAGCCAGGACATGATGGAGAATTCTTCCATAGGAGACAGTTCAATGAATTACTCAGGAAATTTCTCAGAACATGACCTATCTATGGATTCGATGAATGAAGGCATTCCACCGTCTCAAGTCGCTCACGAATCCATGATGCTCCCGATCACAATCAAACGAGAGGCACCAGATAGTGCAGAAATCGTTGATGCAAAGCGGTTCAAATTTGACAATATGCAAGAAGACAGCATGTCTGACCAAATGAGCTTCAAGTCCGAGTCGGAATCTTTCCATGACGAGTCCTCGATCGCTGACGAAAATTTGTCAGTTGCCGGTAAAGAATCATCATCTGTACTTGAAGATTATGGTACAAGAATATCAGGGGAGCAGTTAAACAGTTCCCTAACATTACCAATACCAGGTGTTTCTCAGGAAAGTCCAGCTATCGACACCAAACCTGTGGACAAATTACCTTTTTCTGTGCCTCTGCCTCAAAATAAACAACCTGTCTATATGACAACTTCAATAGCACCTCAGCATCTCTTACCACCTATGTCGGCAAAAAACCAACTCACTGATAAACGAGAAAAAGACGAATCATGGAAGAGCTACCTCATCAGGTATAAATCACTAATGTAGAAAGATTTATAAGGGCAAAGGGTGTTCCTATACAATTTTTTCTATTCTGTGACATTTGAATTTGAATTTTTATTTTAAACATGTATTGTGATGTGATTTTTTTTTTCTTGCACAAATTTTATTAAATAAGGGCAGTAATACTAGATAAAATCAATTATTTGAATTTAAAGTTTGACTTTTCCCATTAACGTGTACTTGTGATCAGCACAATTTGTTTCTTGTAAAAGGGGAGTAACTCTAGTTAAAAATCAAATATGGGATTATTATTCCATTAATATGAACTCGCAATTGAATTATATTTTAGTAAGTTTTTTTTTTGGGCTTATCTCTATACTACCAGAGTAACTAAGGATGTGAGTTTTATTCCCACCCATGGCTCAGTGTACTCGTACAACTGTATGTGATAAATTTTTCATTGGTTTTCGTCCAGTCTTTAGTTTTCTCTTGGTACTCTCGTTCGTTTCTTCCACCAATATAACTTGCTGCTACAATATTGAAAGGGGCATCAAGCACTCATTACTGTTTCCAAAATGTGAAATTAAGTGCCAAAAGATGACCAGAATTCTGGATTTTACACCATTTAAACCCAGGACTTTTGGGGTCTATATTATAAGTGAACTCCAGATCCCTGTGGAAAGGGAGACTCATTTTTAGAGTCCACTCTCCTTAAGTAATCATGCAGTTAATAAAATGATTACATACAGATTTAAATATTTCAGAGCTATTATTGTTCTTTTTTTTTGCTTTTTCTTCAGCATCTAATGTACTATTTGTTATATTTATAGATATACTGCTAATGACCCCTGTAACTCACGATGTCAGTATTTATACAAGGACCATTATCACTGTAAAGTTGAAGGATGTCTTGTTCTCTTCAAGTCTAAGGATGGTGTGAGGGAACATGCAAGGTACGTAATAGTATGATACTATTTAAGTACTTTTGAAAAAATAGAAAAAGCTGCTCATTTCTAACCCATTTTAAATAATTTGTTCAAGATAAACCAGAGCATTTGGATAAAGTTTAATTTTGGAAATAAAAGACAATATGTGATTGGTTATTTAATGTATTTCCAAAATATATTTCTCAAAAACACATATATTTTTTTCTTCTTCTTGTTCTTGACAAGCTTGAAAATCATATTATAAATAATTTTTTAGGTTTCATGAACTACAAGATCGTATTACTCCTGTAGCTTACAACACGTATGAACAACTAGAGATGTGTCCTGACAGCTGTGAATATAACCTCAAGGAAAAACACTTCCATTGTATTTGGGTATGTATAAAAGTATTTAATTGTGGAGCGCAATATATCATGAGTTCGAGTCCTGGTCGGGTTAAACCAAAGATTATAAAATTGGTATTTGTTCCTTCTCCGTTAAAAGCAGACAGTTTTAAGGACAAAGAGCAAAGACTGGATGGTTTGGAATCAGAATAATGTGTCCATGTGGGCTGACATGTCTATCAGCAGACTATTGTTTCAGTAAACTAGCACTATAAAAATCTAACTAAGCATGTTGGTCTAGTACAAGGCGAACCTCGTCATCATCTCATTAAAGATTAACTTCTTCTTGCCATGATATAGCTGAAAAATTGTTGAGTTGGCGTTAAACAACAATCACTCAATCACTTTAATTGTTAAAAAGACAGTTGCGATAAGGGTTATGTCTGCCTCCCAATTTTGACAGAAATTGAAATATTTAAATAGGACTTTAATATCATATATAGAGTAAGTAAGGGGCTGGAATGGAATCTCTGCAGAAGTTTGAAGAATTACAGCCATTACCAGGATAACTATGGTATATTCACGGTCAAAAGTATTTCCACACTAAGATATTTCCCTATATATTTCATATAAAACCACTGATTTTCAAAACATTCTCCTGAAATCATTCCTTATCCAATTTTCTTGAAATTTTCATATTTGAAAGCAGAATTAATTAGATTTTATTTTAATATTTTCAATGAATTTTATTTACAACCATATATGATTTAAACGTAAACATAAATTCTCGATGTCTCAATTTTCTATGATTATATAGTAAGATTTGGTGAAAAAATTAAACTTTGTGTTTAAATCATGTCCTTAGAAAAGTAGAATAAAATTATATGAAAATAATAAGAAGAAACTATATTTATTTTGGCATTTAATACTGAAAATTCCATGAAAATCGGATAAGGAATGACTTTTTTGAAATGTTTCAAAATAATTGGTTTTATAGGAAATATATATGCAAATATCTTAGTGTGAAAATGCTTTTGACCAGTGAATGTACAAAAAATGTAGTATTAAATGCTGCGTTACATATACACTTTGTAAATCTTACAGAAGTGACTTACAAAATCTGTGTTTGTGTTTCGTAAAAAAAAAAAATATATATATATAATTAGATTGTTTGAAACATGTGCTTTTTTGTATGACACATGACTCTTTAAAAACATCAAGAAGTTTGTTCACAATTTGACAAAAAATGATTTAAAAAATTGTGTCCAACACATTGCAGTGTAAAACAATTATCAAATCATGCATTTATGCAAAATTTATGCTATTTTCATGATTGTTATTAATTAATGTTGATTTTCGAAACTCATAATCTGTGATTCTTCAACCTTGTAGGGATGCATTGACTATTTATTGAATATTTCTTTGTTTTTTTTTCAGACTGGATGTTCCCATGTTGTGCCTCATTCCGGTCCAACGTTTGGTCGATTAGAACATTATAGAATACACGAATATGCAAGAGCTTCTGCAGGAAAAGCATACAGGCCATCTTCAGCAAAAAATGAAGATGGATCGCCTAAACGGCGAGGGCGACCTCCGAAATATCCTAGAAATGACATCCCAATAATACCAAAGGTTGAATTGTCAAACGAAGAAATTGAAGAATCGTCCAAAGGAGTTGAAGTAGATAATTACGGTGTTCCACAAGTCATAAATGGATTCAAAATATTCAAGCTGGGAGAAGTTTGTCCCGACGAATATTGCATTTATCGTTTTCAACAGCATTACCATTGTGCCCGTCCACGTTGTCATCAAGCCACGGACAGAATGGACGTTTTGAATTTGCATGCAAAAGATTTCCATAGCTTTGTGAATATTATCGATGGATTTGAATTTTTTGACAGGAACGTAAATTGCAGAAGGCCACATTGCCACAATAATAAAGCTAATAGACATTTCCATTGTGTTCGGCCCAAGTGTGACTACTCATTTGTTAGACATAGTACAATGCTTCAACACGATAAAAAACATCAAGCATCAGAATCGGGGACCGTAATTCAAACAATGCCATTTCAAGAGGCTCCGCCCTCTGTTCCTATTGCACCTACAGTAGCAAAGACACTTGCTCAAAATTCAACCATTAAAACGTCAGGGACTTTCTACCCGTTATCTGGTCTTTCAAAGGGTGAAGGTATTCAGATGTCCTCTGTCATATCTGTTCAGCCAATGGTATCATCGACGGCTATTTCTAGTGGATTGTTGGCTTCCAACACCATCTCACCGATTACTGTTCCGTCTATAGCACTATCAGCAGTACCACTTCTGTCTCCGGTGGTAACCAGTACCATAACCCCACAGTCTGCCTTCAAACTCCAATCACCGACAGTAACTAGTACAATTACACCTTTAGCGGCAGCACCTCTCACTGTCTTATTGCAACAGAGAGGAGGCAAAGTTATTCCTCAGATGTCATGGCAACTGTTGAAAAATAATATGCATTTTCTTTCACAACAAAATTGTGGCCGTCCATTTTGCAAATTGAAGAAACGAGATCATTATCATTGCATTGATTGTAACCAGGCATTTTCTGATCCAGCTCGTCTCCGTGCACACATAAGCAGGCATGGTATTAAGCTAGCCAAAAATGACGGCATGACACAAGGTCTGGTAAACATTGCCCCTAAACCAGAAAATATGAACTTGAATGCCTTACCTGTTAAAACAGAGACCGCTACTGACGGAGAAGGCACAGAGGATGCTGAATCGTCCTTAAATCTCAATCCTAGTACATTTTCAAATATGATCGCCAAAGCACAAAAGGCTCACACAGAAACTCCAGACATGAACGAAAATTCAATTGATGATGACGAAGATCGCTTGGTAATATCAGAAGCAGATGACTTGGAGGATATGGACAAAGCACAAGATCTCAGTAAATGGTCGGGAAGAAAGCGTGTTGCACCAAAAAATAAAGATTTTATTGATACTGGTGTGGTCGTTACAAAAACCAAAAAACCTACCCCTAGTCTTAAAAGATTGAAAGATGATTCAATTCCTGATGGATACATACGAATTAAATTCAAAGATGACTGTGGGTATTCAAAATGTGCTTACCGTTCAGGTATCACTCACTTTCATTGTGCCAGGGACGACTGCGGATATAGCTTCAGCGATCGCTCGCGACTCATTCAACATACTTTACGTCATGAAAGAATCGACAGTTTGACAGGAGGAGAAATGCAACAGTACCGCATGAACCAAGATTGTCATCGAGCAGATTGTGAATACCAAGGAAAGGCATCTCATTTTCACTGTCTCAAATGTGATTATAGCTGTACAGACTCGAGCAAAGTGCTCACCCACCGAAAAAACCATGCTAAAATGGAAAGTATTAATTCTCAGGGCTTTCACAAATACGGCATTGCAGATGCCTGTGGATTTTTTGCCTGCCAGTACTCTGGTAAGCAAAGTCACTATCACTGTCTTAAAGATGGGTGTAATTACGGTGTCTTGGGGCCCGCTCAGATGGCCTCTCACAAACTGAAACATGCCAACGAATGTTTCTAAACTGCTTAATAATAGAATGAATTTTGTAATTCATTGTTTTTCATGCTGTAGAACAAACAATGGAAGGTTTCCCCCTTTTTGAGGAATGTTTTCTAGTACAGTGTCTGGTTATTTTTATGTAGGTTTTTTTTTTTTTGCTGTAACTTGAAAATATGAGAATAGGAAGAAGACACCATTTATTTACCATAATAGTTGAAGTGTTTTGAAGGACAGTCAAACAGATTGGCTTGAACTTAATTACAAAAACTAAACGTAATAATTCTATTTGTACTAACAGTGTAAAGAATTATTTCAATTACAATGTAACTAATGTCTTAATTACCAGCCCAGGGAGTATTTCAAATAACTGATTCAGTACAAAATTTTGTAAAGATTGATCGACTTAAAAATTTACTGATACTTTTGTAAACTATAAATCAAAGTTATTTTTTTCAATATGACCAGACAACTGTCACAGTATAATCTTTTATAAAGTTTGTAAAAAGAAGAATTGAAACATTACATGTACCGTACAAATATTTTTACATGAACTTAAAACTTTCAGAAATCACTGTACAGGGGAAATAACTTTCAAAACTTGTTGCACCGTCAAACACACCTATGTATATGACATGCAGATATAACTGGTTTCTTGTCTCACTAATATAACTGGTTACTTGTCACACAAAAATGACTGGTCCCTTGTCTCACTAATATAACTGGTTACTTGTCAAAATAATAGTTGTATGTACATGACCATCTATTCTAAATTGATGATTTATTGTTGATATCAAATAATGGTTGTAAGTAAACTATTTCATGCTTCATTTAATTCATGTCTTTACACATCTTTAAGCTCGGTGTTTTGCATATATCTGTTACATAGAGTCATATAACTATAAAAAAATATATACCTTTTTTTACAAAACCAATTTTACACGTTATTATGCACAAAACTGTTTAGTAAACTGCTTTAGATACTTTGAAATTCTACAAAATGTTTTGCAGAATAGACTTGTTACATTGTTATTTTTTTTCTGTAAATGACCAAATTTGTTTTGTGATATTTTGAGTGAATTTAATAATTGTCTTTTTTATGTACCTGTCAGACTGTTTAATTGTAATGCAGTAATCTCCCTTTTATAATGACCATGCCTTGTGTAATGAAAAAATGGGCCGTCGGTCATGGTTGTGATCGTATAACTACCTATGCAATCGGTGCCTATCACCAATAACGTTATGAGTTTAAACCCCATTCATGGCCAGGTGTACTTCATACAACATTATGTGATAAAGTTTGTCAGTGACTTGCAGCAGGTCGGTGGTTTTCTCTGGGCACTCCGGTTTCCTCCACCAATAAAACTGACTGCCCACGATATAACAGAAATATTGTTGAAAGTGGCCTTAAACACCATAACATTATAATTAACCCTGTAATGAAAAAATGGTCTTAAAGAGGGTGACTACTATACTTTGTAATAAGTTTATACAATGTACAAATACTGTTAGATTTAATCATTACAATTGTTGCTGATATTCCAAAACAAATATTCCGAAAATTATCAAATATCGTCCATTCATACTTTTTTTAATACATGTACATGTATGTTAAAAATTATATTACTGCTGACATTCCAATATTTTTTTTTTACAAATTTGTAGACAGATCTGTTGTTATCTGTTATTCAATATTTTTTTTTTTATAAATGCAATAAATAAATATGTTCTCAGAATGAAATGCTTTTCAAATAATATATATTCAGGAGTGGATGGAGGTATCATAGACAGAAATTTTATATATTTTTTTTTTCACAAAAAATATTTTTATACACACATATGTACGAAAAATTAAAACATTCCAGAATAGGTTATTTTTGTTAATTATAATGGACAAGACTATAAATTTAGAACCTATAGCTAGATGTCTGTCTGTCATGTTTTGTTTGTTGTTTTTAATAATTTTGCAGGTTTACTTTTTTGAAAAAAATATATAAAAAAATTGCAACTTTTCCTTTAAGTTTATTTATTTTATTTTTTTAAACAGGCTTTTTTGTCAGATTAATGATTTTTTTTGGTATAATATCCAAGATTTGACTTTATTGATATAGACAGTGTTAATAATAACAGGGAGAATCCGTTGAAAAATCAGATATTGTGATGGCATTATAAAATATATTGCATTTCATTACATTTTGTTAAAATGTCTATAGATATGCAAAAATATTTTCCCTTTTAATAAGGGTTCACCTTCATATATTTTTTTCCTAAGGTACAAGTACTATGTCTAAAGAAAGTATTTTATTATATTAAGAATTAGTATATTTTTTGTATTTATTTTATAAATTTATAAGATATAACTGCAAGCAAAGAACTGCAACCAATCTATTTTTCTGTGTATAAAGGCTGTTGTATTTCTTTTCTTTTGAAGCATCATACAGTATTGTGATCTCAATCGTTGTTAGAGTTAAGTCCCTTTGGTTGATAAATTTATTATTGTGTCATAACATTCCTGATCACAATAGACCATTTCCACATTTCCGAATTTGATTCTAAAATTATATGTAGCAGACAAAAGGGTCCCATTTCATTCAAAATAATGTATATTTTCCCCCATGATCTGTTTCAAATTTCAGTGTTGTAACTACTTGTGAATTTTCTAATCGCTATAAAATGATCCTCTGATTTTTACATGATCTAAATATCTACAAATTATGAGAGAATTATACTTAAATTTGTTATTCTTTGCAATGCTCTTGTAATACCAGGTACCATTTTTCCAGTCATAAGGGAAATAACTCTTATTAAAATGTTTAAAAACATAATTTTAGAATCAAAGCAAGAATGTGTAAAAGGTCTATTCATTTATTTGATTGGTTACTTATAGGCTATATATAAATGACTATAGGTATATGATAGTGCTAATAATTTTATAAAAGAAAACATATATATATTTATTGAAGGAAAAGATGGTAAAACTATTTTTATATGAAAACGAATCCAGCCATTTTGTCGTTTATAATAGTAGATTGGACTGAGCGTCCATTTTTTTTCTTTCTTAAAATTTAAATTTTGCCAATTGAATGAAACCAGATTCAGATAAAGTCACACATTTAGATAGTATTTCCTTTGCCTAAGTGTCTGATACTTGTTCTTATGCAATTTATATATTATCATTTTAAAGCACAAGGTTGCGTTCTGCACATACCAAAAGACGGTATTGCTAATTTATGTAACGGTATGTAAATTTTTCCATTTAATGGAATTATTCCTAGTCAAATCAGTATTTAAAAACAAAGTTCCATGATGTATATTATTGTATTTTTGAATATTTTTCTAATATAGAAATATATTTAGTATTGTACGTTACTCCTGAATTATCTTTTTTAATGTTTTAATTCTTGTTACTTAAGTCAAGTCAACGGTCACTCGTCTGGGCATAGACCTAAAGCCATAACGCCACGATACAGCTGAAATACTTCTAAAGTTGGCATTAAACACCAATCAATCAAACTAAAGCCATGTTCATTGCATTCAATATTAAACTTTGTATGTCGTAATACATGTACCTAGATTTTTTTCTCTGAAAATTGATAGAACCAAATAAGACATATAAACTTGGCTGTAAGTCCTCAGACACACACACAAAAAAAAACGGGAAAATATTAGTTTAGTGTTCTTTAATATAAAGTATTTGTTGTTGTTTATTTTTTTCTTGAATGCCAGTATTTATTTGTTTGTTGGTATGAATTATATATTTATTTATTGTATTTTCACATTCACAGTATTAAAAATATATATATATTTATTTACACAGGGAAAATTGATATAGTACCAAAACTCTTCTATTTTCCCTTATTAATTATATGTAATTTTACACACAGTACCATGGTTTGTAGGATAGATGAATAAATTACACTTAGACCTTATATAAAATTGCCATGTTAGTCATTTTTATGAATGTAAGGTCACATAAACACATAATATGCAAATTATTGAATTAATAGTATTATTTGTAGAACCAAACTCATGTTTGTTGGTAATTGATATGCAAAAAAGTAAGACATTTCATTTGAATATTTAAATGATAAATTAATTGTATTTAGAATGGTGTTCAAGTTATTAGTATGGAAGGATATTTATTGTTGTTTTTTTTCCCACTGCTGATAGTATTTGATGAGTGTCTTGTTTCAAGTAAATTGTTTGCATTTATGGTGTAAAGTGATATTTCAGTAGTAGACTGTGTCACAAGACTCACATGTGACTATTTGAGTGTCAGCTGATTCAAATGTTGTATTGGGAGATATTCATGGTTGCCACCACTTCTTATGTATATTTATATATCCAAGTTTTGACATTATGAGAAATATTTTGTTTGTTTGAGAAAAAAAGTACTATTGAATTTGGAATATAATGGGTTTTTTTATGGTTCAAATATGGTCTTGTAATGAAATGTATAAATTTGTCTAAAACATTAAGAAATTAATTAATATTTTATTCAAATTTTAATCCAATTTATTCTTCTTTTTTTCAAATCCCGACAGAACCAGTTCAAACAATAAAAATACATTTGATATTGAAGATTTCTACTTCATAATGAGAGTTGACATCGATCAATTTCTCTTCTACTTAAGGGAAGAGTTAAAATTTTTAATAAAGATTAGTTTTATCACACTACATGTATTTCATTTTTTTCATATATTACACAGAAATTCACAAACTATAACACCTGTCACTCATTATTCATGGCTTATTAAAAAGATTCCTTGAAATTTATATTTGTTATTGACTCATTGATAATGCAGAGTTGTCTTTCATAATATGAGTTACTTCCCTTGTCTTCATATACCATGCTCAAGTAATAATTGAAAATTTTGATTTAAAGCAAAAAGTTATTTGTATGATACATTGATATTGCACCCAGGGAATATCCTTTTGTAAAATTTTATATAAATTACATACGGTATTAGGATGTTATGTCCATTTGCAGCCGAGTTACAATGTACTGTGTAACTGTATTTTCCCAACCCAAGGAATAACAATTTTGACATTGCTTCTATAGTTTTACTACCCTATAAGCACAATGTGACAGCTTGACTTCATCATAGACTCATTTATATAAAGGGAAATAACTCTTTTAATGGGAGGTAACTCTGTATCATGTTTACATTGTATGTATGGTCATTTATTACATCTTTGTTTTGTTTTGAATTTATTTTTCAATAGAAGTGTTAGCAACCACTGTAGTTCTAATCAAAGTTGTTTTTTTTTTGTTCATTAAACAGACATTCCATAACAATTATGAAGGTTGTGGAATAAAATTTAAAACATGTGTTGTGTTTTCTTGTTTATTCACTGACCATTCATTACATGCAAGATGTTCATGTTCAATGTATCTACCACATTTAGCCATTTATTGTCCACAAAGGTGTGTCTAGTCTGCACCCCCCCCCCCCC
>MJUT01058894.1:861605-876334 GCA_002080005.1 Gigantidas platifrons | reverse complement strand
CCCGCGAAAAATGGATTAGTCTATTTAAAGTAGGGTCTTAGCCATCTAATAAAAATAGTGTTCTATGTTCGGTATAGCTTATTAGGATTAAACCATGCATAGGTTATAACATAAAATGTTCAAAATATGTGCAAGAAGTGAAAAAAGTGTGTATTTTACATTAATCGATGGATTTCAGCAACTTATAACATCCTTTTTCACCCCACTGAAACACATATGGGAAATTCCGAAATTCCAGCGTTTGAGGTGCCCAAAGGGTAAATTCTTGTAAACACCGGCCTCTTTCAATTAAATTTGAAAGATTTTTTGTCATTGCAACCCCGTTCACAGTTTCCCAACAGGAGTCCACAGGTCGTCCACGTGTCACAGTTTAGAATAATCCTTCAGGACCTTACAGTACCCCGTGACCCACATTAGCACGACTCACCAATATTTTCAGAATAATGTTGTTTAATCAAAGTTGTGTATGAAATACATTTAATCTTGGTAATACAAAAAATAATTATATTTAATAATGAGCTTGTAACATAACCAATGGGAATGATTATTAAAAAGTGACATATTCCTCTGTTTTTACAGTGATTAACAGTTTTGTAATTCGGGAGAATTGTACTCGGTTTACATTATTTCATAGAATAGAGGATGAAAACAATGAAAACATGAACAGAAAAAGAATACACAATCACAACCCTAATACACTATAATTTTAATTTTAAAGATATTATAGACCTCTATTTCATAAAATTTCATTAAGTAGACGAAATGGGAATTATTAAATTTTCAACAGTAGACGAAATGGGAATATACCAAATGGGAATGGTCAAATAGTAGACGAAATGGGAATAGACCAAGTGGGAAGTTACCGATGAGATGCAGATTACAGATGTGGACCCCCCTCGTGCTACATTAAAATTTCATATGCAATTCTGTGAAACTGTTGAAATCTGACTCGCTGTCTGTGCAGCGGTGTTCATGCATTTCAGCGAAAATATGCGTATTATTTTACGATTTGGTGTATGTATTTATTCGTGTAATGAACAACAATATGCATGTACTAAAAAAAAGGTACACAATTTAATGGATGTGCTTTATATTCTATGGTAGTTGGATTTACAACTACCTATATCATCAGTGACTATCACCTCTAAAATTTTCATTATTATTCCTGTTCACGCTGAAGTGTACTCGAAACAACGTTAACATTATGTGATAAAGCTTGCCATTGACTTGCGGCAGGTCGGAGTTTTCTCCAAGTACAGTTTGTACTACATACATGTATTATGCGGTTTCCTCAACCAATAAAACTGACCGCCATTTGTATGTAATTACAAAATAAACATTAGTATTTTGTTTACATTCTAATTAATCCTGGTTTCCACATATAATAATTCAAATTCTTCATTGCCTTTAAACATAAGACATGAAAAACAAAACAAATAACAAATAAATGTGATACATTACAATGACAATATCTGAATTAAAAGTAACATGTCATATTATGAGACTTCTGCCCTCAGTTCTAATGACCGTTTTATAAAAAAGCCAATAATGCTAACATGCTCTATTATTTTAGGATTGAGTAAATAAGAAACTTTATTGGTTTCTGGTAACAAGGAAAGATCCTTTATTTTCGAAAACAAATTTTCTCTAAGTTGTTGGTTTAATTTACAATATATAAGAAAATGGGTTTCATCGTCTACCTCTTTGCAAATTTTATATAACCTTTCCTCTCTCGGAATTTTAAAATATCGACCCTTTTCTGTTTCTAAATTGTGGTCACTGATGCGCATTTTTGCAAATAATCTTCTGATCGTAAAGTTATCATAATTCAAGTAAAATTCAGATTCTGTTGATTCTTTTATATTTTTGTATAGACAGAGCTTACTAGTTTCATCAAAGCTATTTAATTTGTTTCTATACATGGATTTATATTTGTCAATTACTTCATTTTTTATTTTAAGTTTTAAACTTTTAAATTCTTTATCCGTATGGCTACTAAAAAGGTTCCGACTCTAAATTTAGGTTTCTTAAAATTTCCTTAATGTAAGTTGACCATGAGCATACTCCCTTCTGGTCAAGAAGTTTAGTAAACTCAAAAGCTTCTCTAAGTAAAGGGTTAATTTCTTCAGTGTGGAGACGGGAAAAATATATAAGTGATTGTATAATTATTCTATTTTCTAGAGGCAGTCGTCCCAGCTCGGTTCTTGAACCGATGTTGGAAGAGGACTTTTTTACTCCCAGTACATACTTACAGAAATTTAAGTGTACTTTTTCAAAGGGGTTCTATCAATAAAACTAAATAAATATACTGTTTTATTTGTCTTAGTTGCTCTAGTTTTTGCTCTGAAGTATGTTAGGTAGTTGTCCATAAAAGAAACTTCAGCATTATATGTCATTATGAGATATACTAGTTTGTCAAAAAGATAGTTTGATACAGGTAATCTTCCTAGAGATGAAGATTTTTCTTTAATAGAAAATAGAACTTTAGTTCCCTTTTTTGCAAGGTCATCTAAGCAATGAGATAATTTTCCATTATTCTTAATAATAGTGCCTAAAAATTTGTATTCAGACCTTTATAAAATGTTGGAAAATCGTTAGTCTTTATGTCGGGACCTACCCAACACCTAAACTTTAAAAAGAATCTGACAAGCATGATGCAGGGGAGTAGGAACCGGAGGAAAGGTAGCACGTGCCCTCACTTGCTGTTCCTCATCTGCAGACCCCCCACATACATATCTTGCGGTCTCTGCCTTGAATTGAATTTTTGCTTCCTGGACAAAAATTCATATCGACACTTTCATTTCGACTGTTTTTACAATTAAATTGAAAAGAAACAACCTTCGTCACGATTTGAAAACATATACATTGTCATTCTCTATCCAGAGTTGTCGTTCCTTGCTACGCTACGTAGCAGGAACGACAACTCTGGATAGAGAATGATACATTGTATGTTAAAACGAGCTTTAATATCCCTTTAAGTTCGGTTGCTATTTTTCAAATGCACTATATACATTTTCATTGATTAATAATACTGTAGCAGTATGGAGAAGAGTTTGCCATGTGTTCATAAGGGAAGAACCATTTGTATTTTAAGAGGGCGGGATGGGGGGGGGGGTATTTATTTTTATTTTTCAATTAACGTTTCTAAATTTTATTTTATGAAACAGATAAATTGATGTGAAAAATTAAAAACATAAATAATATGGCCTTGAATTTTACAACTTGGAATTTTGATGAAATTAAATAAAAAAAATACCGTTTTTGTTTCTCATAAAACAGAATATAGCATGGTGTGATCTTGCACCACGATATATACCTAATCCACCCCATCCCTTGACAATTAAATGGTCTTCTCATCTTCTTCAATAATTGTTTAAAATTAAATTGAAAAGGATCTTATTATATTCAGGTTTCTCCGCCATAGAGGCACTAGTCCTCTAAAAGGGATCAACCCCGGGGTATAGAAATGTGACCGAGAGCTTCTTTTGCTTGAAGGGGCATCCGTCGGTTGTGCGGGATGTATAAATTGACAACCAACCCGTCCATCGGATGAGACGTAAATAAAACCGAGGTCCCGTGTTGAGAGATTGTCACCCTCTTCGCACGTTAAAGAGCCCAGTGTAACAGCTCATTATGAGCATTATGCTCATGATGAGTGGTCCATAGTAGACCTGTTGCACTGGCTAAATTATCCGTCCCTACCCATCACCTTTCCTTGCTTCGAGTCCCGTGGTGTTTACATTTTTAAATGTTCTCGTCCTGAATATAGCTGAAAAATTGCTCGCTGGACGTTAAACACCAATCAATCAATCAATCAATATTATATTTCGTACTTTGATATAAAACAAAGTAACTCCGTCCCGAAGTATGAATCGGTTGCTTTGCATTTCTTATGTTAAGCTCAAAATAAAATTGATGTCATTTCGAAATAGTCGTTTCTTATGCAGTTTCAAAAAAAGGTTATTTTTTTCAGTAAAAGTTATGTTTGTTAACAAAAATAAGAAAAACATTGAAATATGAGAATTGTATTCGAAGAATTGCCGGCTTCTTGTGTCATTTCAAAAGAAGTTTAATATTAAAGTAATGTAAATATATTGACATTATTTTTTTGTTTAATAATTTCTGAAGATATTTTAGTTTAAAGTAAAATTTATGTAATAAAAACGTAGATATCAAATTTAATACACACGGCGCGTTTCTGGAATAACCTTTATAACGAGGCTAAAAAAAAAAGATAACAGAAATTAAAATAGCAGAATTGCTGAAGTAAAATTGTAGTAGTCGGTAAAATTGCAATCATATTTGACATTTGGTTGTAAAAACAGTTAGATTAAAAAATAGTAATCCCATATCTACTTACGAGATCTGCCTATAGCACACACGCGTGAAACCATAAGCAAGTAAATATAACCCTAATTACAATATACACATTTATCTAAAATAAACTAGATACATGTATTTATTCTTTATCATAGCAAACTGTAATTAACCCTTAATAGGGCACGATGTGTTGACAGTAATTTACCTATTAATTGACAGGTCTTTGTTTATGGTAAAGCCACACCTAATATAATCTCCCGGGGTTGTGAAGTGGCAATACTCACGTACGGGATTATATATACAGCAATTTTCAATTTTAAAACCATAAATCACAAACTCTATTATAATAAACAGCAGCACGCGACAGGAATCACCAGTGAAATAAATTTCTGTCTCGTATATATATTGTGTCACATAATTTGGGATAAAGCTTCTTGTCGGACCAACTTTCGAAATCACAAACATCATGAAAACTGAAGATATTATGTTTCATCAAAAAAGAAAGGTACTGTAAATTAAATTGTTACTTAGAAGTAGAAAAAAATATATTTCGTTAGTTATTTTACAGAAAGAAAAAAAAACCAGTTTCTGACCAAGAAAATGAAATGAGAGACATACTAGATGTCTATCTCCTACGAAGTAATGGAATACACTAAGCAAAAATAGTTTACTTTTGTGGCTAGAACCTAGATATCCATTAGCTTCTGTTTTCTTTGCATGTATATTTATCAAGAAAATGGACCGTGCTGTTTGTTGTTGGTGAGAACCTAATCTTCTTTAATTAATTTAAATTTTAACAATTATATTATGAAGTGTAAGTATAAACAATATAATATTATGAATAGCTGATACTGGGAATATATTCAATCTGTGAAAGCATCAGAGTGTGAAAGCATCATCTTACAACTGTGCTTTTTTTTTCTGGATATAATTTTTGTTTTTTAATATATGCTTGCTATATGTCTTAGATGATAATTTGAGAGTATTCTAGTAATTTAAAAGTAATTTTAGTATTAAAATTTCAGTAGATATGCAATTAACAAATTATGTTTTTTCCTCTATCTTACGAGTGAACACTAATTCTTTTACTTTCTTTCAGACAAATAAGCCTTTAACAGAGAAACGTAGACGTGAACGTATAAACAACAGTCTGATGCAGTTGAAAACACTAGTTTTACGTGGTACAAACAAGGAGGTAAGGCGATCTCCCTGACGAATTCGTCAAAATTAAAATTCGAAACTCGTTACTTGATGTAACATACTTTATTTAGCGGTTTTAACAAATAACCATTGTCATTTTTCTTTAACTGGATCTGACTGGATAAAAAAAATTGTTAAAAACATTTATTTGCTTTGCTTTTTTATCGTTACTGAAAGGGTTGTAAAACTGGATATATTCGTCAAAAACAATAAGTACAATAGGTAATAAATTAAAATATTAATTAAAAATCCATTTGAGAAAAATGACAATATACTGGAGTGTCATGATCAGCTATTGCATTTTTTTTTCATTTTTTTTTTACGATTTTATGGTTGACACGCGCACGAGTAGACAGACGTTTGTCGACATTTTTACGGTATATCACACGTTTAAATCGTGCCTTTGGGGATATCCTAATAGAACGACACGCGCACTAGGTTGGCTAGACAGTCGATAAGTAAATAATAATATAATTAATATCGGCTAATTTGCAATTAATATGTCTGAATGAGAAAATAGTAGTCAATCAAATGACACATTTACTTCCGGTGTGGATAATCTATAGACTAATATTTAGATAATTGCTGATAAATATTTGAGTACATTTTTCTTCATATTTTTTTTTAATCGAAAGTTTTCATTCTGGACATTTCATCTTAGAATTACTACTCAAAAGTAAACACATGCTTTGAATAAATAGTACACATATTTCCTTTGTTTAAGAAAAGTACAATTTTATTTCAATGCAGTTGCGAAATGTAAAATAACTATCTTACAAAAATCCATGGAATGAAATGAGAGAAAAAAACATACATATACCACACCATCAGAACAATTGTAACACCCATTAGAAAAATCGTTGAGACAGAGGCAAATATGACAACCCCGGCCCAGGAACTTCAATACACAAAATTAGTGGGCTTAGACTAGTTTTATGGGACCAAATCTTTAAAGAGTTTTGTTGTTGTTGTTGTATTTTTTTTAATTTTTTTTTATTATTATTATTATTTGTCTTTTTATAAATCTTTATAGAAATTGAAAAAAATAAATTTATATTTATTCCAGAACCATAAGTTGGAGAAAGCAGACATTATGGAGATGACTGTTCGGTACATAGAAGATCAACAACAAAGACAAATCACTCAAGGTATTCATTCATCTATAAAAGCTCTTTGGCTTTATTGTTCTCATACATTAAAAAAAAATACATTATTTGGCTTGCCAATATTTCGATATTGAGCGTATACGAACCAGATACAGGTTATTCCAGTAACGTGTTGTTCCTACTAACTTTAATGTCTACGTTTTTATCTTAATATCCGTTTTACTCACTTGATGTGTGTCTTAGAATCATCTTTAGCAGTATTTTAGTTATATCGTTGCGTGAACGAAATTACATTATTTAATTTCCATATCAACAAGAGTTATCTAATTTACCTTCGTAAGGGACCGTAAGAAAATCATTTTTATATGAAAAATTGACATTTTTTTTATTCAAATTTCACAAACATTTCTTGCTGATAACTACAAGGTCTGGTCAAGATATATAGATTCTCCTTCAGTTGCCCGTGGGTTACGATAACCCACATGGGCAACTGAAGGAGAATTTGTTTCTCACATTATTTAACACGAACTTTATTTCAAAATTTGAAATTAATGCGGGAAAAGGCACGAGACATTTTAATCCTTTAAGAGGATTACATATTTTTCCAACACTGGTTCAGCTGGGTTAAAACTCCGTAATAATGGGAGAAATATTTTTCTCATATAAATATAAGCCAGTTCCTATTCTAAGGGGTGGAAGATATTGAAAGCCGAAATGTTGGATTTGAGCAAAAATAAATTGAGTGTGATATATTTAAGCAATTTAAAGAACACCATGAATATGAATACATATTATTCCAAAACTGACAATTCTCGTACAATTGGTTAAATCTAGAAACAAACAAAAAATAAATAAAATTTAATGTTTTTTTTTCTTCAGATGACGAAAATTCTCGATTGGCGATGCACTATTTCAATAAAGGATATACCACATGTGTCAACGAAGTCAGCAAGAGTTTAAATGACAGTTGGATCAGCAATGACATCACTTCCTGTGTATCAAATCACCTGACCACAAGTTTATATTCATGTCTGTCTGGATTTTACCAGCATGAAGTAAGTTCATCGAGTTTCACGCACATTCCCGATACATCTCGTCCACAGTCACGTGTCTCTGATAGCAGAATTACCACCAGCACGCCACACAATTTGTCAGCAACAGACGAAAGCATGTGCTATCAGTTATCTCCAACAAACTCAAATTTTAGTTCGTCGCCACGTGAAAATCTTGCGCACAGTGATTGGTCAACGGTGAATAGTTCCACATCACCTTCAGCTTCAAGTGGTAATATTGACTCTGGGTTAGACTGTTCGCCGTCACCCACATGCCCTCGTGAAGAACTAGGACTGCCTGCTGCTGTTTGGCGACCATGGTGAAACAAATAACGATGTTAAAAATATTGATTGATGAAATGTCAAAAATGGTGCGTTTGGAATCTGTATTATGTAGTGCTTGTATTTAATATTTGCTTCTGAAGCAAACTGCAGTAATTAAATATTGAATGTATATTATTTATTTATGTATAATAATTGACAAGTAATTAAAAGATATGCTTTCTTATTTAATTTTTTTTTATATTTCTGTGTGTGCTTGATGAATGAAATGGTTATATTAGTTTTACAAGATATTATATGTCAGCCATTATCCATTAACAATATAGAACACGACTTTAAGTATACATTTAGGTTTCTTGCATCATAGGCACTTCTCTCGATCACCTTATCTTTACTGAAATATTCATGTAGATAGTAAACATATGTTGAGCGAGACAAGTACCTGCGTTATAGGTCATTTGTACCTCCAACATTGACACACAAACAAACAAACAAAAAACAAACCCCACTAATAATAAAAAAACATAAACAAAACAAACAAGCCAAAGTATAACCAAACAAACAAACAAACAAATAAACAAGCCAAAACAACCCCCAAAAATAAAAAATAAAATGAATAAATGAACAAAAACAAACAAACAAACAAACAGAATAAAATAAAGAATTGAAATGAAATCAATAAATATTAATTCAAATTCTTTATTAACTTTGAACATAACAGTTCATCAATATACAACATGGTATGTTATAATAACATGATTGTAGCATTTTATGGCTGTTTTAATATGAGAAATCCATACACGTTAATCCGTATAATCCAGTCATTATATTCCGACTCCCTACGGCTGCATGTACATTAAACTAGGAAGATGACACAATAATCATGTCAGTTGTTTATTTGATGGTGTTTAACGAAACCTTTTCAGCACTATTTCAGTTCTATCGTGGAGGTCAGTTTTATTGGTGGAGGAAACGGTAGTACCCGGAGAAAACCACCGACCTCCTGCAAGTCACCTGACATACTTTATCACATAACATGTGAGTTAATACACGCTATGAATGGACAGAAATTTGAATTCTGCTGAAATATCATGGCAGTGTAATGTACACGGCTTATTCTCATAATTTTAGATTTTAGCTTTCTTTATTTTGCGTGTACTGCTTGTTTTACCTGCACAATAGACGGACTTGTCCTGTCCGAAATTCCACCGAGGGCCTCTAGTTTGGTAAACTAGTGACTTACACAGACGGAAGAAGTACGCTTTCTTTAAATATATGTACATATAACACATTTAATTATATACTTTTAACTTATAAAGAAATGCGCGCAAATGTAATAAAAATCTATGTTCAATTTTAATGTTTTTGTGTGTGTAAATATAATGTTAATGCGCTAAAAATGTAATACATCGCATACAGCCAATTCCGGTTTGCGCTGGATTTTTTTCCCCAATGCAGATTATAGAATATATTCAACTCCATATTACTGACATTTGATTTTTAAAGAACCTTTTTTTTTATTTTCTAAATCAATTTAAACCGGACCGGAAGCGGCTGTATCCGTTTAAATGACTGAAAAATAGACCAAAGCCACGTTCGCTGAATATTCTTGTCCAATTCGTCTGAGGGGGGCCCGGTAGGTATATTTAAATGTGGCAGTCGAAAAGGGAAATATCTCGGGAGTGTAACGATATAATTGGGCCAGCGAAAGGATTACAAATAAGTGAAAAATATTGAGGCGAAGTGGGGAAGGGTAAAAGGGCAGATATTTACCTTGAAGTAAGGAAGAGGAAGGGGCATATATTTTTTGAATGAAACAAGTGCCTGTGATCCGGAGTACCCAGAGAAAATCACCGACCTTTCGAAAGCCACTGACACACTTTATCACATAATGTTGTATCGATTACACCTCGTCACGAACGTGGTTCGAACTCACAACATTATTAGTGGTAGGCAACTACCATGCGATCACGACCAGGACAATCCCTTGTTCAATAAATAAACAAAACATACGGAATTGCGATAATATGATTTTTGATTCGATTGAAAAAATATTCTGGCTCGACGGAAAAAAACATAGCCCAACTTTCACTAAAAGTGAAATTGTAGACCCTTTATATCTAGTCTTAGTATGCATTTCACATTTTTAATAGATAGAAATAGAGACCATGAACTACAGGGAGATAACTCTTTAAAATCAGTTGAACGTTTTGATCATATGATGTTTGTATGTAGATTTCAAGCATCTCGGTGATCAAAACCACAGAGAGAAAAGCTGCTATATGTGGGCGCTAGTGAATTAATAGCTCTGAGTCTGTTGGTGGAATTTGTTAAAATTTTGATATTTATTACAGTGGATATATTCAAACATACTGCCAAAAACAAAAAAACAAAAAATTAAACGAGCAGATAAAATTTTACCTGAAGTGTATGGTACCTCCTTAACATAGTCCTATCACATATTACCTCGGGTGGCGATATTTACTATTTGTTTTCTCTTTGCTGCCACCGCGTGAAATAAAAAATGAAAAATCCCAATGAAAACGTAAAATATGAACATGGCATGTGAAGTCATATGTTATAAGACTACACCTTAACATAATGTTATGATCATTGAGCACTCCATAACAATTCACATGCGACAGTATATTATTTATTTACATTTAAAACATTCACTTAATGTTAAAAGTCTACAAAACACTAAGCACTAGATAGACGGATAAAACCTTTAAAAGTGTGTTACTTTAATAATAGCCAAAACACTAGCACTGGACGGACTAAAACGTTAAAATCCACTAAAATGTAAAAAAGTGAGTTACAGATCTGTTCTAGCAGAGAACTTAAAACCTATGGTTGCAGTTTTCATTAATGATAGCAGAGGAATGATCGTCTGTTTTAATTCTCCCTTTACAGTGTTTCACCGTGCATCGCCACAATGATATCACCAGATTTCAAAACCCTATCTATTCGAAATGCAAATCCATCGGAAAGCAATGAACACAAACTGGTAAACCCGTATAGCCACCAATTTAAGATTACAGAATTAATTTTGTACAATTTTTAATAATGAATTTTTTACCTGTATTTTACCTTTTTAGATAATTCGAGGAGGCGCGCAAACGTCACATTTCTTAATCCCCAAATGCGCGCAAACGTCATGCGCCCGAAAAAAAAATCATAGACCTCTCCCAACAAACTCCTAATAATAAAAATAGTCAGTCCATTATAATAGTGTTATATAATCTATATACATATACAAAAACTGTATCTGCAATGTTTATTTCAATTGTCTTAGAATTTGATAACGAACCAAAAAGCTTTTGTTTTTTATAAATAACATTTTAACTGTCTGTGAGATATATAATTAGCAACGTCTGTATTGAGCACGTGATCAGTTTAGCATAGCAACAAATCATCTTCCGGAAAAAAATGTCAAGCAATATGCAACGGAAATTTACATCGGAAATGTGACGTAGATTGTGCTTCCCACGGAAATATATCTTGATAAAGAACGTCAATGGGTAATGGTGCGTAAGAACACATGTAGTGCTAGTTTATTGGACATCACTCAGACTTTAAAAAAGCCTTAGAAGGTAGATATCTAATTTTTATTAGTGTAGACGACGGATTTATGGAATATGCCTCACCAGACATTCTCTTAAATTCAAATAATGTAAATGCATCTGGGAGCAAGTAAAAAATAAGCCGGGTCTAAGCATGATTGTCAAAATAGGCTAAGGTTAATAAAAAAAACCCCGTAGATATCTAATTTTTATTAGTGTGCACGACGTGCTTCTGGAATAACCTTAATATGACGTGCTCATAAATAGACTTAATGTAAACGTCTCTGGGAACAAGTAAACCAAAGGCCGGATCTAAACAGAATAGTCAAGATCGGCTAAGGTTGATAAAAAAGTTGATATCGAGTTTTGTGCGCATGGCGCATTTTTTTAATAACCTTCATAACTGTTAGGGCTATGGTGTTTAACGCCACTTTCAAAAATATTTCAGTTATATCATGGTGGTCAGTTTTATTGGTAGAGGAAACCGTAGTACAGGGAGAAAACAATCGACCTGCCACAAGTCACTGACAAACTGTATCACATAATGTTGTATCGAGTACACCTCGCCTGTGCGAGATTCGACCTCACAACGTTAGTGTTAGGCACTGATTGCATAGGTAGTTGTAAATCCAAATACCATACGACCACAACGGCGTCTCAAAATCGGCTAAGGTTAATAAAAAAAAAATTAGATTTCGAATTTCGTGTGCATGACGCATTTTGTTAATAACCTTCATCAGTTCAAGGACTATGGCGCTTAACGTCACCTTCAACAATATCTCAGCTATATCATGCCGATCAGATTTATTAATGGAGGAAACCGGAGTATCAGGAGAAAACTACCGACCTCCCGCAAATCACTGACAAACCAAAACCTTTATAAGACATTCCCCTAAATCCAATGTAAACGTCACTGGTAGCTAGTAAACTAAATACCTGGTCTAAACAGGTAAAGCAAAATTGATTAAGGTTACCTGTGCCTGATGAGGGATATTGACACTAGTTAATAAATTACATGGTGTCGGAACTGTAAATTTCTAAAAAATACATGTAATAAAACATGTCCAGATGCTTAAACGTATTTTAAAAGAAGAAAAAAAATCGAAATGAGAATAACTTGTACAGCATTCACTATGAGTTGTTTTGTCTACTTGTATTGTTATCGAAGACTTTCTTGTATGTCATTTAAGAAATAAATCATGGAAGCCAGAATGTGTTGGGAGTTTTAGCATGGATTGGCGGATATTAGTATTTTATCCCGAGTCAGAAGCGAGGGATAACATTTACTAATATCCGCCAATCCATGTTAAAACTCAACAAACATTCTGGCTTCCATGATTTATTTCGATTCTGATATCTTTAAGAGTACAAATACGGTAGTATACTTTGATTGGAAGACGGTAATTTATATTTACGTTTGCGGAAAATGTCGCACACAATTTATGCTGCCAATGGAAAAGTCAGTCACATTCACCGGCGCATGTGCGAATGAGATTATACCATCGATAAATCGCTCGTTTGTCTACAAAGTGAAAGAAGGAGATCATGTTAGAATGATAGACAATTCTTTATCAGAGGGGCTGACTCAAGTGTCCTTTACACGTCTACAATGTTAGTTGAATGACAGGAGGTGAAATGACAACATATTTAACAACAGGTGAAATGACAACATATTTGACAACAGGTGGTATGACAATGTATTTGACAACAGGTGGAATGACACTATATTTGACAACAGGTGGAATGTCAACATATTTGAACTTAAATTTGAATTTTGAATTTTGGTGTTCAACGCCACTTTCAGCAATATTTCAGCTATATCATGGCGACCAGTTTTAGTGGTGGAGGAAGCCGGAGTATCCGGAGAGAACCACCGACCATGGTCAAGCAACTGGTAAACTGTATCACTTGCGGCTGCGAGTCGAATGCACCCTTTTTTGTAATTTACAAGGCTGGGCGCGAACCCACGCCGTATTGCTGATGGGCTTGTATGAGTTGTTAGATCCAACGACCTAACTCATTGAGCCACCCGGGACCCTCAACATATTTGACAACAGATGGAATGACAACATATTTGACAACAGGTGAAATGACAAGATATTTGACAAACAGGTGGTATGACAATGTCTTTAACAACAGGTGGTATACCAATGTATTAGACAACAAGTGGAATGACAACATATATGGCAACATATGGAATGACACTATATTTGACAACAGGTGGAATGACACTATATTTGACAACAGGTGGAATGTCAACATATTTGACAACAAGTGGAATGACAACATATTTGACGACAGGTGAAATGAAAACATATTGACAACATATTTGACAACAGATGGAATGACAGCATATTTGACAACAGATGGGATGACAACATATTTGACAACAGATGGAATGACAACATATTTGACAATAGATGGAATGACAACATATTTTACAACAGAAGGGATGACAACATATTTGACAACACATGGAATGACACAATATTTGACAACTGGTGGAATGACGCCATTTATGACAACAGGTGGAATGTCAACATATTGGCAATAGGCAGAATGACAACATATTTGACGACAGGTGAAATAACAATGTATTTGACAACAGGTGGTATGACAATGTATTAGACAACACGTGGAATGACAACATATTTGACAATAGGTGAAATGACAACATATTTGACAACAGGAGGGATGACAACATATTTGACAACACATGGAGTGACACTATATTTGACAACAGGTGGAATGACACTATATTTGACAATAAGTGCAATGTCAACATATTTGACAACAGATGGAATGACAACATATTGACAACAGATGGAATGACAACATATTTGACAACAGATGGAATGACAACATATTTGACAACACATGGAATGACACTATATTCGACAACTGGTGGAATGACACTATATTTGACAACAGGTGGAATGTCAACATATTGGCAATAGGTAGAATGACAACATATTTGACGACAGATGAAATGACAATGTATTTGACAACAGGTGGTATGACAATGTATTTGACAACAGGTGAAATGACAACATATTTGACAACATATTTGACAACAGGTGAAATGACAACATATTTGAAAACAGGAGGGATGACAACATATTTCACAACACGTGGAATGACACTATATTTGACAACAGGTGGAATGCCACTATATTTGACAACAGGTGGAATGTCAACATATTTGA
>MJUT01058894.1:842908-861429 GCA_002080005.1 Gigantidas platifrons | reverse complement strand
GGGCGCGAACCCACGCCGTATTGGTGATAGGCTTGTATGAGTTGTTAGATCCAACGACCTAACTCATTGAGCCACCCGGGACCCTCAACATATTTGACAACAGATGGAATGACAACATATTTGACAACAGGTGAAATGACAAGATATTGTACAAACAGGTGGTATGACAATGTCTTTAACAACAGGTGGTATACCAATGTATTAGACAACAAGTCGAATGACAACATATATGACAACATATGGAATGACACTATATTTGACAACAGGTGGAATGACACTATATTTGACAACAGGTGGAATGTCAACATATTTGACAACAAGTGGAATGACAACATATTTGACGACAAGTGAAATGACAACATATTGACAACATATTTGACAACAGATGGAATGACAGCATATTTGACGACAGATGGGATGACAACATATTTGACAACAGATGGAATGACAACATATTTGACAATAGGTGGAATGACAACATATTTGACAATAGGTGAAATGACAACATATTTGACAATAGGTGGAATGACAACATATTTTACAACAGAAGGGATGACAACATATTTGACAACACATGGAATGACACAATATTTGACAACTGGTGGAATGACGCCATTTATGACAACAGGTGGAATGTCAACATATTGGCAATAGGCAGAATGACAACATATTTGACGACAGGTGAAATAACAATGTATTTGACAACAGGTGGTATGACAATGTATTAGACAGCAAGTGGAATGACAACATTTTTGACAACAGGTGAAATGACAACATATTTGACAACGGGAGGGATGTCAACATATTTGACAACACGTGGAATGACACCATATTCGACAACAGGAGGGATGTCGACATATTTGACAACACGTGGAATGACAAACTACTTGACAACATACTTAACAACAGATGGAATGACAACATATTTGACAACAGATGGAATGACAACATATTTGACAACAGATGGAATGACAACATATTTGACAATAGGTGGAATGACAACATATTTGACAATTGGTGAAATGACAACATATTTGACAACAGGAGGGATGACAACATATTTGACAACACATGGAATGACACTATATTTAACAACAGGTGGAATGACACTATATTTGACAATAAGTGCAATGTCAACATATTTGACAACAGGTGGAGTGACAACATACTTGACAACAGATGGAATGACAACATATTGACAACAGATGGAATGACAACATATTTGACAACAGATGGAATGACAACATATTTGACAACAGGAGGGATGACAATGTATTAGACAACACGTGCAATGACAACATATTTGACAACAGGTGAAATGACAACATATTTGACAACAGGAGGGATGACAACATATTTCACAACACGTGGAATGACACTATATTTGACAACAGGTGGAATGCCACTATATTTGACAACACGTGGAATGTCAACATATTTGAACTTAAATTTGAATTTTGAATTTTGGTGTTTAACGCCACTTTCAGCAATATCTCAGCTATATGATGGCGACCAGTTTTAGTGGTGGAGGAAGCCGGAGTATCTGGAGAGAACCACCGACCATGGTCAAGCAACTGGTAAACTGTATCACTTGCGGCTGCGAGTCGAGTGCATCCTTTTTTGTAATTTACAAGGCAGGGCGCGAACCCACGCCGTATTGGTGATAGGCTTGTATGAGTTGTTAGATCCAACGACCTAACTCATTGAGCCACCCGGGACCCTCAACATATTTGACAACAGATGGAATGACAACATATTTGACAACAGGTGAAATGACAAGATATTGTACAAACAGGTGGTATGACAATGTCTTTAACAACAGGTGGTATACCAATGTATTAGACAACAAGTGGAATGACAACATATATGACAACATATGGAATGACACTATATTTGACAACAGGTGGAATGACACTATATTTGACAACAGGTGGAATGTCAACATATTTGACAACAAGTGGAATGACAACATATTTGACGACAGGTGAAATGACAACATATTGACAACATATTTGACAACAGATGGAGTGACAGCATATTTGACGACAGATGGGATGACAACATATTTGACAACAGATGGAATGACAACATATTTGACAATAGGTGGAATGACAACATATTTGACAATAGGTGAAATGACAACATATTTGACAATAGGTGGAATGACAACATATTTTACAACAGAAGGGATGACAACATATTTGACAACACATGGAATGACACAATATTTGACAACTGGTGGAATGACGCTATTATGACAACAGGTGGAATGTCAACATATTGGCAATAGGCAGAATGACAACATATTTGACGACAGGTGAAATAACAATGTATTTGACAACAGGTGGTATGACAATGTATTAGACAGCAAGTGGAATGACAACATTTTTGACAACAGGTGAAATGACAACATATTTGACAACGGGAGGGATGTCAACATATTTGACAACACGTGGAATGACACCATATTCGACAACAGGAGGGATGTCGACATATTTGACAACACGTGGAATGACAAACTACTTGACAACAGATGGAATGACAACATACTTAACAACAGATGGAATGACAACATATTTGACAACATATTTGACAACAGATGGAATGACAACATATTTGACAACAGATGGAATGACAACATATTTGACAATAGGTGGAATGACAACATATTTGACAATAGGTGAAATGACAACATATTTGACAACAGGAGGGATGACAACATATTTGACAACACATTGAATGACACTATATTTGACAACAGGTGGAATGACACTATATTTGACAACAAGTGGAATGTCAACATATTCGACAACAGGTGGAATGACAACATACTTGACAACAGATGGAATGACAACATATTGACAACAGATGGAATGACAACATATTTGACAACAGATGGAATGACAACATATTTAACAACAGATGGAATGACAACATATTTGACAACATATGGAATGACAACATATTTGACAATAGGTGGAATGACAACATATTTGACAATAGGTGAAATGACAACATATTTGACAACAGGAGGGATGACAACATATTTGACAACACGTGGAATGACACTATATTCGACAACTGGTGGAGTGACACTATCTTTGACAACAGGTGGAATGACACTATATTTGACAACAGGTGGAATGTCAACATATTTGACAACAGATGGAATGACAACATATTTGACAACAGATGGAATGACAACATATTTGACAATAGGTGGAATTACAACATATTTGACAACAGGAGGGATGACAACATATTTGACAACACATGGAATGACACTATATTCGACAAATGGTGGAATGACACTATATTTGACAACAGGTGGAATGTCAACATATTGGCAATAGGTGAAATGACAATGTATTTGACAACAGGTGGTATAACAATGTATTAGACAGTAAGTGGAATGACAACATTTTTGACAACAGGTGAAATGACAACATATTTGACAACAGGAGGGACATCAACATATTTGACAACACGTTGAATGACACCATATTCGACAACAGGAGGGATGTCGACATATTTGACAACACGTGGAATGACAACCTACTTGACAACATATTTGACAACAGATGGAATGACAACATATTTGACAACAGATGGAATGACAACATATTTGACAACAGATGGAATGACAACCTACTTGACAACAGATGGAATGACAACATATTTGACAACATATGGAATGACAACATATTTGATAACAGATGGAATGACAACATATTTGACAATATGTGGAATGACAACATATTTGACAATAGGTGAAATGACAACATATTTGACAACAGCAGGGATGACAACATATTTGACAACACATGGAATGACACTATATTTGACAACAGGCGGAATGACACTATATTTGACAACAAGTGGAATGTCAACATATTTGACAACACGTTGAATGACAACATACTTGACAACAGATGGAATGACAACAGATGAAATGACAACATATTTGACAACAGATGGAATGACAACATATTTGACAATAGGTGAAATGACAACATATTTGACAACAGGAGGGATGACAACATATTTGACAACACATGGAATGACACTATATTCGACAACAGGAGGGATGTCGACATATTTGACAACACGTGGAATGACAACCTACTTGACAACAGATGGAATGACAACATATTTAACAACAGATGGAATGACAACATATTTGACAACAGATGGAATGATAAGATATTTGACAACAGATGGAATGGCAACATACTTGACAACAGATGGAATGAAACATATTTGACAACAGATGGAATGACAAAATATTTGACAATAGGTGGAATTACAACATATTTTACAACAGGAGGGATGACAATATATTTGACAACACATGGAATGACACTATATTTGACAACAGGTGGAGTGACACTATATTTGACAACAGGTGGAATGTCATCATATTTGACGCAAAATGTGTACATTAGTATAGTGTAGACCCATACTCCTTTTACCCACTATAAAGTGAATCAACTCAACATTTACCCATTCTGTCTTTTTTTTATGTAGATAACATTAACAGTGTTGATTTGTATATGAAATATAGCAATAATTTTGACATAGCTTTTTAAAAAGAACATTATTAAAAGTTCATACCGTCCAAATCTTTGTTAGCGTAAGCAGAAATAATTTTGAAAAAAAGAACGATAAAGCTTCGTTTTCTCTTTAAAGTGCCAATAAGTTTAAGACGTCTCCATAACAGATGGCGTAAGCTTGTATTTATTGGAATTAAGATGATTCTTAATTATCATAAGATTCTTCACATAGACAAATTGAGTCTTCAGATAGGTTGAATCTAGTTCACAAACAACGTGATGAATTTCAAGTTTTTTTTTTATTATCATATTTAAAAATAGGTCAGTTGGACACTATTAAAGGACGATAACTGCCACTACGTATCAGATACTTTCTTATTGGCAAATGTAGCAATTGTTATTAAAAAAGAATCTGTAAGTTTCTATAACATTCCATACTCTGTTCATTAAGCTATTTGTTGTATTATCATACTCTGTTCACTCCGCCATCTATTCTATACTTACGACATAAGTCATGGAAGCCAGAATGTGTTTTGAGTTTTAGCATGGGATATTAGTATTTTATCCCGAGTCAGAGGGGAGGAATAAATTTACACGAGCCAAAGGCGAGTGATAAATTTACTAATGTCCGCCAAAGCATGTTAAAACTCAAAGCACATTCTGGCCTCCATGGATTAGTTCGATTCTGATATGTCTAAGAGTACAGATACGGTAGTATACTTTGATTGGAAGACTGTATAATTTATATTTACGTTTGCGGATAATGTCGCACACAATTTATGCAGCCAAATTCGAGCAGACGATAATTCAACAACATGTACATTTACGACGGAAAAATCAGTCACATGAACCGGCGCATGTTGTAATGAGATTATACCCAATCGATAAATCGCTCGTTTGTTTACAAAGCAAAAGAAGGACTTCATGTTAGATGTCTTCAAGCTACAAAATTGTGTCTGAGTGTTGTTACATAAACTTGTTAAAACTGGTCAAACTTAATTATTTAAATAGTAAATCAAATGGAACCACATTCATGGAATTAAAACCAACGTCGACCTGATGATACACATACACTTTAATCTATATGGGAAAATGGTAAAAATACATTTCTGAGTCCGTAGGTGTTCATGTACTTTCGTGGACAACTATGGATACAGATACATTGTAATCTGACTTATTACACAATCCTAATATTAAGCACTCATGCCAACTAGAATTGTTCATGAATTCTATCCTCAAATTAAAAATAGTTAATATTCATTTAATAAATATAAATATTGTAATACATGTTTTTAATATTTTTTTTAATTAATGTTTTTTTCATTATGACGGCTCAAATTGACCGTTCAAATTGTGAATGTTGGTGGATTTATATGACATTTGGTAGACATGCTTTATTACAAATTCTAACATGAGCTCACTCTTTCCCTTTGTTAAAAAAACCAGAATTATTTCTTCGTATTATCTCATTAGCACATGCGCAGATGAATTTGACTGACGTTTCCATTGGCAGCATAAATTGTGACCCGAATAATGCCGATAGAGGGCGCAGTATTATTCGAGTTACATAAATTGTGTGCGACATTTTCCACAAGCGTATGCATAAATTACCGTCTTCCAATCAAAGTATACTACCGTATTTGTACTCTTAGACATACATCAGAATCGAAATAAATCATGGAAGCCAGAATGTGTTTTGAGTTTTAACATGGATTGGCGGATATTAGTAAAGTTTATCCCTCGCTTCTGACTCGGGATAAAATACTACTATCCGCCAATCCATGTTCAAACTCCCAACACATTCTGGCTTCCATGATTTATTTCATAATTTTCACACCTACAATACATGCACACATATCTCACATGTGAAAACAGACTGAAATTCACACTAGCCTGTATTTATCGATCCAGCAATTTGAAAATGTGTGTTCGGGCATTTGTTTCCAGCAACCATCATTAGAAGAAAATACATTTTAAATTTGCAGAGAGCTAGGGGCCGCCATGGTCGTGATCGTATGGTAGTTGGATTTGTTACTATCTATGCAATCAGTGACTATCATCACTAATGTTGTGAGTTCGAATCCCGATACAACATTAAGTTTGTCAGTGACTTGCGGCAGGTCGTTGATTTTCGCCGGATACTCCGGTTTCCTCCACCAATAAAACTGACCGCCACGATATAATTGAAATATTGTTGAAAGTGGCGTACCCTAAATTTGTATGAAGGCGGGAATATCAGGTTAGCTTCACACTGGTAGACAGATCAGTTATATGATTTTATTGTTACGTAGAAAAAAATCTTGAATCAAACGTCACGAACGTTTAATGTCTTGTATCATCGCAGTAACCCCATTATAGAGACAATTATTATAACATGTATATATATATCTATATATATATGCCACCTACGAATGTACTCGTACTTAAAAGAAATAAAAATATTATTAAATTTTCAGAGTCAACTTATTGTAATAATGAAACTGAAAATATCACGAAAATTGACAATAAAAATATGAATAGGACTAACTAATCCAATCAAAAATCCTACTAAATTTGTATATAATAGAGAGATGTCAAAGTGAAATCGGATCAGATGCACTTACAAGACATTAATACTCTAAAATTAACTCGACACCAGGATAATGTGTGTTGGTTAAATTTTTTTATTGTGTTGGTCTAGTGCAAAGCGGACATCATCATCTTCATCGTCGTCGTCGTCGTCATCGTCATCGTCATCATCATCATCATCATCATCATCATCAAAATTCAACTTGTTCTCGCTATTATATAACTAAAGAAATGCTCATTTTGAGTTAAGCAATAATATACCCTTACTGTTACAAATGTTATTCTTCAACCTAATACATATTAATAAACACTATGTGTATAATGATATGTACATTGTGTTTGGACCGGATTCCATTTGATAGGGTTAACCGTTAGGGTTAGGGTGTTGCCCCTTTGGTATATTCAAACTCTTCTTTCAGCAATATTTCAGCTATATCGTTGTGGTCAGTTTTATTAATGGAGGAAACGGGATTTACCGGAGAAAACAATCAACCTGCAGCTCAAGTCTCTGACAAACGTTATCACATAATGTTGTATCGAGTACCCCCCGCCCCCTCACATGAGCGGGATTCGAACTCACAACTTTAGTGTTGATAGGCACTGAATGCACATGTAGTTATAAATCAAACTACCATACGATCACAGTCACGGCGGTCCCTTATTTGTACGGTTCACTGTTCGACTTTGTCTTGCACTTAAAACTCATCTTATTTGGGGTAACGCATGTGCATATTGAGGAGGACGCTGATTTTTTTTGTCACCCGCCCCTGCAAAGCAGAGTGGGGGATATGGAAATGCCGGGCGTCCGTCCGTTATTCCGTTATTTTGTTAGTCCGTTATTCCTTTAGTCCGATAGTCCGTTCGTCCGAGATATGTTGTAAGCGCTCTAAGATTTTTATTTGTTGACCAATTGATTTCAAACTTACACACAAGCATTATATTAGGAATCTCTAGCTTAAGTTCGAAATTGAGCAAAATTCGAAAAAAAAAATTGTGAGAATGGCGGCCATTTTTAAGATGTCTGCTAAAGATATGTTGTAAGCGCTCTAAGATTTTTATTTGTTGGCCAATTGATTTCAAACTTACACACAAGCATTATATTAAGAACCTCTAGCTTAAGTACGATATTTGGCAAAATTCGATAAAAATTGTGAGAATGGCGGCCATTTTTAAGATGTCTGCCAAAATACATCAAAATTTCAAAGTGCTACAATTGCAACGAAAATTGATATTTAGAAGATTTTCGACCTGAGGAATGTGATAGTGATAAATGCGATTTAAAAATGGCGGTCATTGCAGCCATTATGGTGGCCATTTTGGCAGCCATTTTCAATATGGTCGCCAAAACACATACAAAATTTCAAAGTGCTCCAATGCTCCAATTACAAAGACAATTGATGTTTAGGGGTTTTTAGAGGAATGTGATCGTGACCAATGCGATTTCAAAATGGCGGTCATTTTGGCATCCATTTTTAAGATGGCTGCCAAAATGCGTAAAATTTCGAACTGCTCCAATTTCAACGAAAATTGATATGTATGGTTTTTCCCACATGAGGAATGTGATAGTGACAAAAGCGAATTGAACATGGCAAGTTATTTACGTTTAATTTTGAAGAATCCAATTTAATTTTAAGGGCATACAAATAGTGTATGGAGATGAGCACCTGCTGTTTTAAATATTTATATACCATAGCTATCACAATTAAAATAACAAATGATTTCTAATATAGAACCCATATAAAGGCTTGCTAGAACACAAGCAAAATTCTTGACTGATTATATTGGCGACACAGCTTCTTTAAAGATTAGTCCATTTCAGTCATAGGACCTAATGAAAGTAATTTATACAGATCTATGTAAATAGTCGGGGGACATTGGCTATGGCATAGCAATCTTGTTACATTTATCTTGACAAGCAGAGTGCAAGTCTATACATATGCAGCTAATCTGTAATATATATAACTGGTATAGACGATCAATCAAAGATCTACGCACTTATTACTTATTTCTTTGTCTCAAAATGCAATATTTTTTGTTGTACATATAACTATATACAGTGATATTATAGTCTGTTAAAGCTCTATAGTAAATTAGACGAATTGTTTTGTGTGGGAAAAGGGTAAATGCAGTTTAATAAATTGCAGGAATGGATTTTAATGGGAAAAAAAACAAATATATACGCATCTTAATTACAGGAGTGGTTTTTATGTGACAGAAACTAAATTACTAGAATATCAAATGTTCTATAATGAATTACAGACATAGTTTTTTCTTCTTCAAAATGTACGCTCACTTCAAATGCTCTATGATACATTTTAAGAATTAGTTTATTTACCTAAAGGTATGTTCACTTCCAATGCTTTAATACACTACAAGAATTGTTTCATATATTCCAAAATGTTAAATGATAAATTAAAGGAATTGTTTCATGTAGCAAAAAGTTAGTTAAACACCAAATGAACTAGTTTGTCAGTGACTTGCGGCAGGTCGGTGGGTTTCTCCAGGTACTCCGGTTTCCTCCTCCTATGACACCGATCGTCATGATATAACTGAAATATTGATAAAAGTGGCGTTAGTCATCATAATCCTAAACTCTAAACCCTAATGAACTATAATAAAATACTGGAATTATTTTGCGTTTTCAAAATTTGTTTTGCTATGCACTTCAAATTACAGACATTGTTGTGTCTCCAAAATATTATTCCACTTCAAATGTTCTATACAGTCCGACAAAAGTTAAGCACCACCTGACTTCTTTCAATGATATCTTTTCTAATAATGAACTTATTTCAAATCGGTTTGCTGTTTTCGTTACCTGTACACACATACTTACTTACCTGTGAAACAGGTTATTGATCGATTTTTATTTATGTGTATATGACAGGGTGTGTAAAGTGCCACGTGTACTTTTCAACATTTGTGTTTGCGAACGAAAGCTGATATCTTTTGTGTAGAGTTTTAAGTTTCATTTTCTATTGGTTTGGTATGGTGTGGCGAAAATTAACAATACCAGAAAGGTGACAAGCTGTTGGCATGCATAACAGTGGTTTTAGCCATAGAAGGGTGGCAGACCAATTCAGGGTTAACCATTCCATCATTGTACGACTGATGCAGCGTTTTCGTCAAACGGGTAATGTTACTGACCGTCCACGTGCAGGTAAACCTCACAAAACGACGCCGAGAGAGGACCGGCTCATATCCAGACGGGTGCGGCAACGGCCGTTCAGTACAGCTGGTGCACTTTGTGGTAATTTAGCGTTTAGAGGCCACATTAGCAAACGCACTGTAATCAGACGCCTCCACCATCAGGGAACGCGAGCGCGACGACCCATAAAACGTCCACAGTTGACATTACGTCATCGCCATGCTCGATTTGACTGGTCACATGATCATTTGGGTGGACTATTCGCACATGGAGACGGGTCTACTGGTCTGATGAAAGTCGTTTTTGCTACGCCCTACATTTTTGTACCGACGGTCGTGCAAGGGTTTGGCGCCAAAGAAATACTTCATTTCAAGACAACCACATTTTGGGCACAACTGTATTTGGGGGTGAGGGTGTAACTGTCTGGGGTTGCTTTTCCTTTGACTGTACGTTGGACTTGTACGTTCTTGATGGTAATCTGACAGGCCAAAAATACCGTGACAATGTGCTCGCTCCACGCGTAGTCCCCCATTTCGACAATCATGCGTTGGCTGACAGGCCAATGTTCATGGACGACAACGCTAGGCCACATAGAGCCCGAATTGTACAACATTTTTACAGCAAGAGGCTGTTCAGACAATTCCATGGCCTGCGATGTCGCCAGACATGAACCCTATAGAGCATGTATGGGACTTTATTGGCCGAAAAATTAACCAACGCAATCCAAAATGTCAAAATATTGACTGCTATCTTACAAGAGTGGCAACAGTTCCCACAAGAACGGCTTAGGCGTCTGGTGCGAAGCATGACGAGGCGTGTTACAGAACTTCACAAAAAACGCGGTGGATATACTCGTTATTGATTTTTATGCCTTACACATACACACAATAGATGCATTTAAAAGTTCTTAAAATCTGAAGACTCTGCATTTTAATGCAATGTTAAAAACTTCCATCAAAGACAAACTGGTTTTACGTTTTTCCAGCGCCTGTTTTGAATCCCAATTTTGCCACGTCATAGTCACGTCTTTCAGGATGATAAATACTTCGTAGATTGGTAATTTTAGAGCCCTTGGTGTAGTCTTTTAAGAAGTGTAAGAAAAATGGTGATATCTATTTTATTGTTTTAATAGTATTGATGTAAAAAAATAGGTCGATAAAAATATAGGGTGGTGCTTAACTTTTGGAGTATTAAGCTACATGTACAAGAATTGTTTTATGTGTCAAACTTTACAGAATGTCCTACATAGTTCAATATTTGTACAGCAAAAGATTCATAATTGACACATAAAACAATGCATAAAAAAGAGAATATTAATACATGTATATGATTTCCTGTTTTGAGAAATTGTTGAAGAACGTTACCAGGTAACAACCATATATAAGGATATATTTCGAACCACTCTAACCAGCTTAACCCACCAAATTGGTTTGCATTCTGGGTACTTGTGATCGCACCCATTACTCAACAAGCACAGCTGCCTAACAAGTTCAAAGTTGTCGCATAGGGGGGAGCACTCCCAACTCTCCATATTTAGACAAATGTCGCTTCCCTTGTTGTCACACTGGTACACCATCCTTGTTTAGCATAGTATTAAAATGTTGTACGAAATGTAGAACTCGTTCCCGTCCTGGATATAGTCTTACTGAACACTTGAGTTCATCCCCGGCTTTTTGTTGAGGCCTGTGTTGCTTATCGTGTTAGATTTTTGTGTTGATCTATTATGTGTCTCTATGTTCTGAACTTCTGAGTTCCGTGGGGGTTATGTCCGTTACGTTTTCCGCATGAAAACGATGTTTCGTTCCTCTTTATCTCCATTTGTTTGTTCGTCTTATGTACACTATGTTGCCACATTCCTGCATGTCTAAGAGTGAAAATGTTAAAACAAAATGATATATCCTATTTGAGTAGCTGAAATACTGCTCGCTGGACATTAAGCAATAATCAATCCAGCAAATGGGAGCAGTCAATTAATTATGTTTGTGCATTCTCAAATCAGGACCTAGATTGTCCCAAGGACTCGTATCATTGTTATTTCCATGTTCAAGAATTAGAGATTTGGTAGAAGAATGACTCGTTTTTCTGTCATACACAATTGTACACTATAGCTAATATTTAATGTCTTACTTGCAATACTATGTACGAAACATCTTGACAATGTGCAACACATAAGTTAATATGACTTTCAAAGATGTCTGTGCATTGTGACGCAATGACAATTCATATATCACTGGAATAGGTCTATGATCGGATGTTTTGAATGGAACAAGTTAAGAGTGGAGTCAATGTAAAGTAGTAAATCGGAGAAGAACTAACAAAGCAAATACCAAAGGGAAAAAAAAACCACAGGGACAAACAACGATCTACAAAACATTACTGGTCGAGGACCAATTATCGCCATCTTTTGCTTGTTGTTGTCAGATTATTTTTATATCATTCAATGCATCCTTTTTAAATACTCAATTATTTTAAATGTTACCCTAAGACTAACCTTAGATGGACATATTTTTAATTTTCCTGTTCACGCGCATATAAGGGACCCTTTGAAAAGTTGTTGATTTTTGCCAGTTATTCGGAAGGGGGCAGTAGGCCTACCAATTATCGCCATCTTACCAGATGTAGAAAATGAGATAAAAATTAGCAGCTCAGGTAAAGGAAAGGTCTTAAAACAAAAAATAAGGTGTTATTAGTGTTCAACTATAAATAGTAGATCCATTTGCTATTTTTTCGTTTCAAAGAAGACAAAAATGCAGAGATCCCCATTACCACAAAAACGATAATTAATTAGATATAAAAAACATGAATTAAACATAAGGACGTATGCGTATTCAGGATGTGCTAATTTACTGCTAATATTTGGAAAATATTATTTTGGAATGTTCCTTCCTCAGGTTTTGAGGTAATGTTTCACTTTCAACATGTCCATTTTTTATTTTTAGATTGTATGTCCACGTGATCCCCCGTGGTCATTATATAATTAGTTCTGATCAGGTTTTATTTGATATCTTTGGTATATGGATAGATACAAACAAATAAGTTTGTTGTCCAACTCTCAACTCCCAAAATTCGCAGGCGTTTGCGCGTGGCATGCAATTTGGCGATAACTGGTACTCCACCAGTACACACAATATCAAAGATCGCGCAACAGGAACTCCACTGACAACCGTGGGTGTTCCGGAAGGGCAGGCAGTTCCTGATACACATGTGGTATCCGTCGTGATAAGTGAGCCAACCAGAAATCAGTAAGAAATGCTAGTCAGAACCACGATACGTGGGTCTATTTCGATATCTGATATAGCGTTGTTGTAGTTATATAACTATAACCCACCCTAATCCTTATCTTTTAGTGTGAGTGGTTGTTTTACTTTCAAAATTAATAAAGATTACAATGATATGTCAAACGAAATATTTGTAATCCAAAACTTATAACGGCAATTATGATTTTATTATCATAGATTAGATGAAAAAGAATAATTTGATTTAACCAATAAAATTGAAAAATAATTGTCATTGCACGTATTACCAGATTGTTGTAAGTTGTCTATATTACTTTTATGCTCATATATTTCTTTTATGTTTATGTCATATATACCGGGGTATTTCATTTGTCTTTTACGGTCATGTCGGTCATGTCTATTTCATTTGCCTTTTACGGTCATGTCTGATATCATGTAAATATCTAAAAATAAACATGTCTCATCATGAAGCAGCAATAGAAATACTACAATATTTTTCTGTGCAAATGAGTTTGAAGAGAACAAACGAGTACTCAGAATCCGTAAATCGAAAGACAGACAACACAATGGCCAAAAGAAAAAGAGCAAAATGACAAACAACGATCTACAGACATTACACATAAAGCTAAAGATCGAGTAACACAAACTTCACTACATACCGTGGGTGCTCCGGAAGGGTGAACAGTTCCTGCTCCTCTAGCGGATCCCGTCGTGTAACTCTAGTTACAAACCTGTGAATGAGGAATATTGGGATATGCAGATTTATATTTGTTCAAACGGTGGTCCAACGTTTTAATGGACCCAATCACTGGCGTCAGTCCAAAAGTTTACGTCTAGAAAACTAAATTTTTAAATATTAAGAAATAAAATAGGAAATGCAGATGTAAATCGCAGGAATCATCACTTTGATAAATATATTCAAGCTTGCACAAATGAACACCAAAGGGTCTGTGTTTACAATGTAAAATTAAAAAAAAAAAAATCAGTATTCCCAAGAACCAGAGAGAGAAATTTATTATAGATAACAGCAATCTTAAAAACAAATAATTGAAATTGTACTTTGCTTAAAGGAGTATTATGATGCGGAAATTCCTTTTTGTACCGAAAAAAAAAAGGATTCAAAAATGTACCGAAGGAGTCATCAAAAGCTGTTAATCAAAGTACAAACATTACACTGTACAATGACCAAAAGAGAAAAAGGACAAAACAAAACTTCCAATGATCTATAAAACATTACACCGAGAACTACAGATCGAGCAACAGGAACTCCACTAAAACAGATTAATTGCTAATTGTCTATTTGTGCGCAGTTCTTGGAGATCAGCCTGTTCTTCAATAGGCGTTTATTTTGTATAACCTTTGACATTTTTTCGTATATTCCATAAACTAGTTCAATCTTAAAATATAATAGATATGTTTTATGTACTTTTGAAGAGTTGTTATTTCCATCGTTTTCTAGTTAATTCTGTCCCTTGTTAATATATTAGTGATTTATGCTACGTTTTATTAGATAACAATTAATATCCAACAATTTATTGCTTTTGAAATGTCAAATATGTTTATGATTTTTTTTATTTTTTTTTGCAATACACCAACATAACGTTTATCACTGTACTACAGTATTAATTCATGGAATTAGTTGGCTAAATGTGTCAGATATTAAATATCTACTTGCAGACCAGTGCGAAAGAATCAGTTCTTGAAATAAGTTGTAATTGCTAGAATGAATGTACAGTTGCACTTACTACCTGGAATTGGGATTATTGAGATATCAAAGTACCTGAAATGTCCTACTGATACTTCATCGAAAACAAAGTAAAATTGTAGACACCGCTAAACCATTAAAACATCATCGCAAACAATCGATATTATCGAGGAAACTGGAAAGTAATCGCGCGTACCTGTGAAGTTGACCTGTAGCATAGCAGATGCAATTTGGCTAAATGTACATGACGGATCTCTTACAATCAACTTAAAAAAAAACAATATTCAAGACTTAGAACTGCGATAGACCAGAAAGTTGTGGAATTCCAATAATTTACACGTTTCTATCAAAACTGTCGATTGAAATGTCATGAACCATTCCAGTAATACAGATGGGACACACTCCAAACCTCCCTCTTGATAACATGATTATTATAATATTTACGTAGATATTTAATTTAGTGCGCGCTATTCTTTTTTTTGTATACATATAGTCAGGTACGTTCATTGTAAAAAGACTGGAAAGTCAAATAAACCAGAAATCTTTGGGAGTACAGCGTAGGCAAAACCAGTTATGATTACCCATACATGACAGGAGATGATTTTATTTAATACAGGTAAACCATTCCTTGTCGCTACAACAAAATCTACATGATTACTGTTTGCTCCGACGATATACCCCGAAATTAACAGTGAGGAGCGGGTAAAAGAAATGATGTCAATTCTCCCATTGTGAACTTTCCATTTAAAATGTATATGTAGCAATATTCCAGCAGCACCTGCATATGGAGTATATATCTATCAGTTGATATTCCAGAGCTTGTGGTTCCTATAAGAATTTACTTGATAGACGGTTGCTGCTAACAAGGAAGCTGCTGAACAAAGGGTTCCTCTTGGTTAAGTTGAAGTCTGAAAGTTTTATTGTCGCCACCATGACCTTGTTGACCGCTGTACAATATCTGTTTCACATATGACCACGAGTATGTTCCAGTTGTCGCAAACACTTCCCGGTTTTTTCCTCATTCATGACTTATCACCGGGTTTGTAACTAGATTTAAAACACGACGAGGGCCACTAGTGGAGCAGGAACGGCTTACCCTTCCGGAGCATCTGAGTTCATCCCGGTTTTAAGTGGGATTCATGTTACCCGATCTTTAGTTTTATGTGTATGTTTTGTAGATCGTTGTTCGTCCTTTTGTGCTTTTTCTTTTGGCCACTGTGTTGTCTGTTTTTCTTTGATTTATGGATTCTGAATACCCCTTTGATATCTTCAAATTCTTCTTATAATGGAACATGTATTTCAAGGGAATGTAAATGGCATATGTGATTGTGTAGGATTAAATAGTGTCCACCGTGGAATATTGTCCTATCTATGATAAAGTCCGAGGACGGAATAAAGCGCAGAGGTGACTTCTTTTGGTCTGTTGGGATTTTTCATTTGAAAAAGATACAATCGGACACAATAGGAATCATTCACCACTTCTCCCGTTTGGTGACGCTACTGTTCCATAAGTGGTTAATTGTGCGTTTGAATCACAAAGACGCTTGTTTCTCACTTTTGAGACAGACCAGTTCCTATTTTTAGTGATGTGAGATTGTCTTATAAAAAAAATCACGTGCGTTTTACCGGCAAATACATGCTGTACAGTTTATGTCAACTGCCCCCAGTTCTCCATGCTTCACCAATAAAACCACGATTCTATTACATAAGTATTTTTAAATTAATGTATGTATACTATTCTGCTAGTTAATAATTTAACTATCGTGCACCTTTCATGTTTCAAGGTGTATGACTTTCAAGTCAATGTTTGTTTACTTTGAGTAAATAATAGAGTGCTGTCCCTTGTTAGTAACTAACGTACCTCCCTTTCACCAAATTCAAATATTTTTTCACAGCCACAGGTGTAGTGTAGAGTTACATTTATCATATATTTATTAAATACATTGTATTTTATTATGAAATACAGTTGACTCTCATTGTCTCGAACTCGGTTGACTCAAATTTCCGGTTGAGTCGAATTTTTATCGAAGTCCCGAACTTCGTTGTGTATAAATATATGTAATTTGACTCCTGTTGAGTCGAATTCGGATGAGTCGTAATTTCGGTTGTCTCGAATAAAACTTTTGGCCCCGAGATGTAGAAAGCCATATTATTTACATTCGTTAAGTCGAATTTACCTGTCAAGACATGTGTATAATTACCTTGGGATTAAAATCGGATCACAGGTGAAACATCCGGTCATTGGCTTTGACATTTTTACCTTAGGCTATTTCACATGTGTATTTCACAATCTGTCAAATTAATTAGTGGTAATATTTGAATTGGCTTGGTATTATGACACAAGTTAGATGTGTACAATAAACAATTATCGATTCATAACATTAGAAGTGCGCTTGGGTCGGCATACATCAATGATTAATGTATGTAAACTATTCTGCTAGCTAATAATTTAACTATCGTGCACCTTTCACGGTGTATGACTCTCTTCCAGTCAACGTTTGTTTACTTTGAGTAAATAATAGAGTGCTCTCCCTTGTTAGTAACTAACGTTACTTCCCTTTGACCAAATTCAAATATGTTTTCACAGCCACATGTGTAGTGTTGAGTTACATTTATCATATATTTATTAGATACATTGTATTTTATTATGAAATATATTTAAAATACTGCCAAGACACGGATGCATATGAATAAATTGAATATTTACTTCAGCAATGGAAGCAAAATTTGCGGGAAAACGCTCGATCGGGAATGTAAACAAAACAATTAGGTAACAGCTGATAAAAGTGAGAAATAAAATCAAACACCAGCAAAAAGTGCAAGACAGGGAAATCTCCGACACCCTCGGGTAAGATTTCAATCGTTCGCTGATTCGGTGAGCCTCGTCAGCGAACGATTGAAATCTTGCCCTCGGATGTCGGAGATTTCCCTGTCTTGCACTTTTGCGGGTGTTAGATTCTATATGTCTTGTACCGGGGGTACAAGACAGCTCACACGCGCCTTTTCCAGGTAAAATCTTTACTTCGCTTCAGCAATTTCAATCAAGATTTGAATTACTTTCATTTATCCACGATTCTATTACATAAGTATTTTTAAATTAATGTATGTATACTATTCTGCTAGCTAATAATTTAACTATCGTGCACCTTTCATGTTTCAAGGTGTATGACTTTCAAGTCAATGTTTGTTTACTTTGAGTAAATAATAGAGTGCTGTCCCTTGTTAGTAACTAACGTACCTCCCTTTCACCAAATTCAAATATTTTTTCACAGCCACAGGTGTAGTGTAGAGTTACATTTATCATATATTTATTA
>MJUT01058894.1:789751-815391 GCA_002080005.1 Gigantidas platifrons | reverse complement strand
TTATGTTGTTATTATGTTGTTATTTTTCTCTATACAAATGTATTTGGCTGTATGAGCATAAAGATAAAGCAATTTAAAAAAAAGAAGAAGATTTCTAAATGTTCCCTTTGATCATTACATGCAATAATATAAGAGACGAAGATGATACATATTTCTAACATGACGTTAAACTGACGTCACACTGACATGTTAATATCACGTTGAGGGGGATAAGCAGGATTTTTTTTTTATAATACATCACACGTTTGTATTGTGTGAAATAGATTTATTGACTTAGAATTAACATTTAATTATGTTCTTAAAAACATAAACACAATTTTCAATGCCGTTTATGATATATGAATCCCGATCGTGAATGAATTCAAGAATATTCGACAAAAATAATCATAATGTTTACTGTTTACAGAGATCCTAAGGCTACATTAATATGAGATAAATACATTTAGATTTGTTTCTGATTTCAGTGTTAGATATTGTTTTTCTCCCCACTATATGGGGTGATGAACCTTTATACGGAATGTGTGTCTTGTGCACTAGTTTATATGGAGTAATGCAAGTTTTTTCAAATATAAAGAATACATTGCATTCGATTAATTATACTACCTTTAATCGGTTTGAAAAGTTACTCGATGATAAAAAACCGGTTAGGGAAAAAAATGAAACAAATAAAATCATGGTGATGGTTATGGCATTAAACGACACTTTCAACAATATTTCAGTTATTTCATGGCGGTCAGTTTTATTGGTTTAGAAAACCGGAATACCTGGAGAAAACCAACCAACCTGCACAAGTCATTGACAAACTTTATCAAACAATGTTGTATCGAGCACACCTCGCCATGAGTGAGATTCGAATTCACAACTTCAGTGGTGATAGGCACTGATTGCATAGGTAGTTAGCATACGATCACGACCACGATTGTCTTAGGAAGATAAACAAACATGTTAGTTTTCACGTTTGTATTTAGATGTCGTGGTGATCATGACCGTATGGTAGCTGGATTTACAACCACCTATGCAATCAATGCCTATCACCACTGATGTTGTGAGTTCGAACCGCGCTTATGGCGAGGTGTTGTCGATAAAGTTTGTCGACAAGTCGGTAGTTTTCTCCGGGTACTCCGGTTTCCTGTACCAATAAAACTGACCGCCACGATATAACTGAAATATTGTTGAAAGTGGTGTTAAACACCATAAAAACCACCAACTACCAACCAAACACGTTTGTATGTGTAACACAGGATTGTCACTAATCAATAATCAATAATGAATTTATCTTTCTCAGCACAATTTCTATTGCTATTTAGGATCACCGCAATAGCGATTAAACTTTAATCTTTGTGAAAAAAATAAGCATGCTCATAATTAATACCTAGAGAGATTATTAGCCTACATTATGAGATAAATCATTATACATTTGTTCTGCTTTTAAAAGTTCGTTTTTATGAATTTTTGCTTCCTACAGTGTGGGATGGTGAACCTTTACTTGAAATGTGTGTCGTGTACAATATCTAAAACGTACTAAATTAATGTTTATTATTTCTCCCCTTCGAACGAAGGGAGACATATTGTTTTAGTCTGATATTTTCTTCCGCTTCTTTTGCTTCATCTCAGCGAAGCTTGTCCGTACCATAACTTTTTTGTCTTTCCAGATAGGTCAATTATATTTGATTTGGTATGTGGGTGCATGACCATAGGGCGGTGTGTCGCATACCGTAATGACATTCGTGGGACCTTGACCTTTGATCAAGGTCAAATAATTCAAATAAATCCAACAAAACTGTTCATTGGAAGATAGTTCGTAGGTGCATGCCCATAAGGCGGTGTGTCGCGTAGCGTGAAGTTCTTTCTCCCAATTTATTATAATAGTAATTGCTTTGGTCCACTGCTTGCAAATATTTGCTTTCATGACATATTTTTTTCCACAACATTCAACTCATAATGTGTAACTTATTGTTGTACATATGGCCGCATTAAGGGGAGACATAAGTTTTAGATATCTAAAACAGTTCTTCCTAGATTAAATCTAAAAACACATTTCATTCAACTAAATATGCAACCTTTAATCGGTTTCAAAAGAGTTTCAAAATACTATCTGGTTAGAAAAAAATAATCACAATTCAAACACAAGGATAAAACCGAATGAGCTAAAGCTTTGACAACAACCCACTAGACGACAAGTGATCATAAGGTTGAAGCCTTGATCTTATTTATCACACCCGTGGATAGTTCGTATTCCAAAAACTAACATTATATAACAAACTTTGATTCTGGACAGTTTTACAACAACAAAAAAACAACAAATCAAGCAAAGCAAAAAGAAAGAAAAAACAACACAAACAACAGCAAAAAAAACAAAACAAAAAAAGATGAAAAACAAAAACAAAAACAAAAAACAAAACAAGAAACCTCCATATTATACAAGACACAAATGTTGAAAATACCATGGCTGAAGGTTATGGAAACCTGGACCCCGGTATCGATCAGACATATCTATAAAACAACATTTATAAATACCTCCAGAAACATAATTGTTTTTTGTTAGAACTAAAAAACGGTCTGGTCTTTCGGTCATAAAACATTCGAGAACAAGATAAGTAGTGGTAGTCCAAATTCATCCAATCAGAACACTGTATATACAGGGAAGGGTGCACTTATTGGATGTTGATTAATACGAGAACACAAATAGTACTTCAATGGTTTATGACCGTAATAATCACAGTCATTCCGCGTACGACATTTGCACAAGATAATCATATACTACGTTTTTAATAAATTTTTTTTTTACAGATATTGTACTCAGAAGTCTTATGAAGTTAAGGCATAAAATCTGTTACAAAATGCAATGTATTTATTCTCTAAAAAGGAATCTATGATCAACAATTTCTTTGAAAATAAGCAGCTTAGCGGGAATTATCACGCATGACATAACATCCCATTCTAGACATAAAAGAAAAACACACTCAAATTCAACATTGTAATAATAATAACAAAATTTACAATGTAACAATATAGAAGTAACGTTTATAACAAAAACTGAAAGTCAACAAATCACATCTTTTTGTGATTTTTCAGAAAAAAAGTACAATTTTTTGTTCAATATGTTGAAATGGAACATTTCCCTATGATTTAATTACTGTTGATAATTGATGGTAACATTGCAGTTACTGAAGTTAAATGCTGGGTAACCGAAAGTATTTTTACATCTGTTTTCAGTTTGCATGAGTGGAAGTTTGCTCACTAAGGGAGATAAATCTTGTCAAAAATATATCAAAATTACGCGGGAAAATCTATGCCACAGGTATAGTCCCCGTGGGAAATCGTTTGAAACTGGTATAATTCCTATTGGTCGCTAGGTATAGTCACCCGTTGTCAAGTGTACTGTTCAAAAATAGTACACACTGATTATCCAATCAACATGTAGCTTTTACGTATGCTATGTACTAAATATATTTATTAGCTCTATAATTAGAGACAAATTGTGGCGGAATTATTTAATACTATTTAATAGTACATAAACTTTTCACCTCTTAATGTATTGATAAAACGTAGATATCAAATTTAGTGCGCACAACGCGTTTCTGGAATAACCTTCATCAGGTACGCTCAATTGGAAAGCCAAATAATTTAAAAAGTTTGGCGAGCAAGTAAACCAAAGGGCCTAAATATGATCACCGAAATCGGCAAAATTTATCTATTGCGGCCAAACTGAGGTGAAGCAAAAAGTGGTAGTTAGCTTACCCTTCGCAAGCACTTGGGCTCAACCCCGGTCTGTAAAAGGTCTGTGTTGCTCATTATGTGTTGTGTTAGTATGTTTTGTTTGTCTTCGTTCTGTGTCTCCTCTAACCAATGTTGGCAGTGTCTCTGTATTGTCCATTATTGATTGCCCCTTCGGTTTTCTAAAACGTTTATTTACTAGTAACAAAGAAGGTGGAATCTGTTACTTGTAGAATTATTAAAAATGAACTACGAAATGAAAGCTTAGTAATGCGTAGGTGACCCTGGCGGACTTTCCCTATTCTGTTTAGGTCCATTGGTTTTTTCTTGCTCCCAACGACTTTAAAATTATTTAGCTTTCAGGCATTTTGACTTTATGCGTACCTGATGAAGGTTATTCAAGAAACGTGTCGTGTGAGCTAGATTAGATATGTACCTCTTTATTAGAGAGTGATGGTCACCAATAGCAACACAACAACTACCTCTCTTCTCAAAACAATTGAACAACATAAAACCACAACAGATGGATTTGTAAATTAAGATCCCACATATACCCCGACGAAAGAGAAAATCGTGGACTATCATAGGTCTGTAGGAAATATGAAGAACTGGATATTCCTACATTACACAAGTGTCCTTACAAACAGTGTTATACTGCTGGGTCTACCATTTACCACGAAATCTCTTTCCAAATTATTAACATCTATTCTATCAGTGGACAAAACCGGGCTTCAGAGTTACTGTTGCACTAGCTACTCAACGGGTGGTGTTGGGGTCCGTTGTTGAACTTATGATTTAAGCTAAACATATGATTATTCCTGATTACATTTTTAATTCCTATTCACATAATTAGCTAATGCAATGATTACATATATATGATTAGTTAATGCATTGATTAAAAACAGGTCAGCAACAGAACTTAATCATTGCATTAGCTAAGTATGTGATTAGGAATTAAAAATGTAATTAGGACTAATCATATGATTAGTTTAATCACAAGTTTAACAACGGACCCCAGATATGGATTCTGAAAAATTCAAAAAAGATTTGTTAGAGTACATAGAACCAAGACACTCTCCTCGTGCAATAGCATTAACACTTTTGACATCTTTAGATCTACTATGTACACAACTATTCCCCACTCAAATCTAAAAGACAAATTAAAAGAATTAGTTCATCAGTGTTCAAAACAAAAATGGCCAACGTAGATACAAATACCTTATTTTAGGAGTAGCTTCTGATGAAAAACGAAATATTGCTAACGTTGATAATAAACACCAACCGTTCAATCAATAAATCTGAAGAAAAGCGAAAAGAAGCTAACACGGCTAAGAATGTCCTCAATCATAAGTTTTCGACTAAGCAAACGCGCGATAAAGGAAACCCGGTTATGACGAAGAAGACGAATATATACCGCTTCAATAAGCGGGTATCATTAAATTCATAACATTCGTACCTTTTGTAAAAAAAATAAAATCGTAGAATCACACATTTCTTGCGTAAAATGCATAGGAAATGTGAGATATTTACTTCGACCCTTAAAAGAAATGAAACACAATTGTATAGATTGCTGTAAAGAAATTAAGATGTAAATCATTAGTTGTTTGTACACCAGTTGGGAATAAATACTTCAACATGGCAAAATACTGTATATCAATCACTATGCCCCAAAATAAAAGCACAACCATTGAAAGTAATCCAGAAAAGAAATTGTTGTGATGAAGTAAAAACCAAACAGTTATCGAATTTAGTGTACATGACATGTTACTGGAATAACCTTACATCAGGTACCCTCAAAAGTAAATGAACAACAACAACAACAACAACAAAAACCAGAAAGACAATATAAGCGACATGTAAATGAACGCAATGTATACTTGTCTTAAAAAGACACAGAACACTGAAAACTAAAATTGAATAACATCATCCTCTCTAAAATTGCATTTCAAGATTCCAGAACAATAAGCTATTTCTGCTTCAGATATAACACACATTGTCTTATTCGATTGTCGTTAAAATATAATATTTGCTAAAGTGATATCGCGGTATATCAACGCTCTGCTTCTTGACCATTTAGATGTCCTATACTGTGGTTAAACTTTAACTTGAGACATTTAACTTTATAACATAGTGTGCATTACTAGCGTGTTCTTTCAATCTCAAAATAGAAAGACTTCCATGTTTATATTGTATTAGTGACACTGTGCTGAGCAAAGTAAGTGCTAAACGTTATCAGAAATAATTTGTCCTGAATAATGTTATACCGAATAAAACATGCAATCGTAAACCAATCGGCACGATCAATGAGAAACGAGACAGTTGGACTACTAAAGTATTAGTTAATTAAAATTACAACTTGATATATTATTGGTTACATGTGCCACGTCATTATTTTGTAATATAAAATGGCGGATGTCATATAAGAAGCAGGAACTGATTACCTTTCTTGATACGGGCATCCGGATTCACCTCCGATTTTTTTATACGGTCCGCATTGCTCATCCTTTTAGTTTTCTGTGCTGTATTGTATTGTTTTATTTGTCTTCGCCCTGTGTCTTGTGTGCCCAATGTTGCCGGTGTTTCTGGATTGTCAATTCCTGATTGTCCTTTCGATTTTCTCTTACGTTTATTATCAGTATTGTACAAAAGTAATTAGTTAGTTTCTAATCCCATCACCCGCCTTCCGTCCATGTATAATTACCTCGATTATTTGTACAACACCTTATCAGTCATCGTCCATCCGTTATTTTGTCAATCAGTTATCTGCCAAGGTCTAGAATGGTTAAGTTGAAGTATGGTTTAGGGTCCCCATTAATACTTTGTTAATACGACGGGTGTCACTAGTGGAACAAGAACTGCGTACCCTTCCAGAGCACCTGAATTCACCCCCAGTTTTTAATGGGGTTCGTGTTACTCGATCTTTAGTTTTATGTGTATGTTTTGTAGATCGTTGTTTGTCCTTTTGTCCTTTTTCTTTTAGCCATTGTGTTGTCTGTTCCTCTTCGATATACTGATTCTGATTGCTCCTTTGGTATCTTCAAACTCTTCTTGTTAACCTTTACGAAATTCTGTGTAACAGATGCCCACTGATATGTTCACTTTATCATAGGCACAATCCCTTCTTTCTACTCCCTTTTGTCACTTTCTTGACACATGGCATCATTTTCAATAAGAGTAACAGGATGGGTGCTACTTTTGGAACAGAAATTGCTTTCGGTTCTAGAGTACATGAGTACACTCTCGACATTTAGTTGAGTTTGTGTAGCTCAGTCATCAGCGTTTTGCATCGTGTCTTCTTTTATAGGCCAACCTTTGTAGTACTTTTGTCCGTTTTACATGTGCCATTGCATTGCATGTCTGACTCCTATTTCCAGCCTCTAATTACCCTATTCACATCTTCAAACTTTTCTTGTTAAAAGTCACCCGTCACTTGGGAATTAATGTTGAATGCGAGTCTGTCTTCTTAAATGTTCATTGGTAATAAATATCTTCCTCAAAGATCTACAGAAGGAGTTTTACTCAGGTAATTCAGCAATTTTTCTTGATATTTTTTGCCAGTAATCCGTCTAATTATTCATACGATTAAAGATATGATTCTGCAATTATGTGTAAATGGTCACGATAATTCTTTTATTTTTTGAAAATAATGTAAATATGTATGCGACATACCAATAAAGCTAACCCGAACTTGCTACTATTCACGTCATACCAGTAAACATTAATTGTTTGATCCCAAGAAATAAATATACAAATGTATATCGAAAAATTAATTCGTTCTTTCTACATTTTAACAATTAATATTTTCATAGGGTTGTCGTGGTCGTAATCTTATGGTAGTTGGACAACTACCTGTCCAATCAGTTCCTATATCACCACTAACGTGAGGGCCCGGGTGGTTCAATGAGTTAGGTAGTTGGATTACCTAACAACTCATACAAGCCTATCACCAATACGGCGTGGGTTCGCGCCCAGCTTTGTAAATTACAAAAACTAACTGATTGCAGAGTTAGTTATAAATCCACCTACCATACGACCACGGCCATGACGGCCCTCGCTTATATAATAAAATATCATCTTTTTCAAAATTTGAACTTCATTACATGTCAACTTCAATTCATAACCAATCATCTAAATTTTTAGCGCATAGCAAACAAACACAAATATATTAGAATTATTTGACCTTCCAATCTTTCTGTTTTAAATGTACCTGATGAAGGTTATTCCAGAAACGCGTCGTGCGCACTAAATTTGATACCTACGTTTTTATTCTATATGACTGCAATGTTTCTGCAAACATCTTATAATTCATCATATTTCCATTAATGTTCCCAGGAGGATTGGGTCTTCTGGCAACCAATGCATTCAAATATAATTGCTGCGAGTTAGCAGCAAACTTGCTGCATACGTTTTGTGTACCGTATGGTTTTCAGCTTCATATTGAAACAACACAAAGTACACTAAGTTTGTCAGTGATTTGAGGCAGAGCGGTGGTTCTCTCAGAGTACGCTGGTTTCTTCCACCAATAAAACTGACCTTCACGATATAACTGGAATATTGTTGAAAGTGGCGTTCAACACAATAACCCCAACCCCACAAACCATGTTTTTAAGGAGGACAAATGCTACAAACACAAATATAAGTGGATATTAATATACATGCTGCATGTCTAGTATTTCTTCAAATGACGTCACGTTAATTTGTAAATAAGAAATTGATACCTATCTTGGCTATTTTTTGATATGATTCTTCGTTAATTGGATTTTTTCATATCTCAGAAATATATCCGCCTAAAAAAACACGTGATGCAGTGAGATCTTATGTACCGACCTTCACCTACCTATATTACGCAATACACAAGAAATGATCATACGTTAAGCGATTAACTATCACTTTGGGAACAGTAGTTACTAGTAATTTAAATGAATATAATTATTTATATGGATTCAAAATCCTTAAATGATGAACAAGCTGTTTATTGACAATTACAATAACTAATCCTTACATAAGCAAGAATTCGTATACGTGTCCTTCATAAACAATGCAATCCACGGTGTAGTACCTGAACGGCTGCTAAAGGAAATGTCAGAGCGTCCGGAGTTGCTATCCGAAAAAATTCCGGTTACTATTCGAAAAAACCACGAGAAAACATGGTAAGTAGTTCAGTTTATGCATCTTTTTCCTAATACACAATCGCTGCCTATGCATTTAAGCGTTTTCTCGGAACTTTACATATATTTATCTGACATGTTCAAATCTGTTTATACCCTGAAAAAAGTAATTTTTTTCTAAACAATGAAAAAAAGGTCCGAAGTTTGAATAAAAAAATTGTATACGATGTAATGTATCGTGTGAATTTTGCCATTTCCGTCAATTCAAAATCTGGTAATCGTTATTTCTATTGATTTAACGCTAAAAAGACGTTTGTTGATATACAATTTGTGCTGGTATTGAGAATTTCTTATAAATTGGTAATTTTAAGAAAAAAAATCTAGGTTACGGTTACTATTGGACAATAGCACCGGTTGCTGATATCTATTTCCATGTCAAAGCTGAATAATATAATTTGACCTTCTGCGTTGTACAGCGCTGAATTTTCAACTTCATTTAACCTTTTGTTGTGTATAGTTTCTATTGCTGACAATAATAATTTGAAATTCGGATAAGTTGCATCATTATGTTTGTACTGGCGTTGCAACGACTTCACTTTCTTTAACTGTTGACAATTTGTGGGTCTTTTTGGGTTGATGAAGCCATAAAGAACTCTTGATTTTTCTCTTTTTAGTTGAAAAAAGTATGGACGTTTTTGTTAGTAACCAGTGCCTCAACTTCAGTTTTTAACCGGTGCCAAAATTTAAGGCAATAGTATAGTATCCGTAACATTGAACAACATCGAAAATGCACCTATGTTTATATTTTGTCATTATCGTATTTCTAAATACTTTTATTATTGATTTCATATATTAGTAAAGCTATAAACTTGCTTTCTAAAACGCAAACAACATCCACTACGAAGTGGTCGTCGTTAAAAAGTAAGAAAAATGGGGAGGACCAAGTTTAGATCTGGAACATCTGGTCCACAATTATGCAACACGACAGCGTTAACATGAAACTATAAATACTTTCAGATGGAAATTTTAGCAATGCCATTGTCTGACACGTTCCCTAACTAAGGTCGTTATTTCAATATACTTACAAACATTCCTTGTGCTTTTGGAGTTTTTGTCAGTCGGCTCCATCCTGTTTGACCATTTTGTAAACCTAAGCAACCGTAAACCTTTCAGATAGCAACAAAGGACTGGTTTCTTTTCGAATAGCAGCCGTCTAGGTTCGTTCTACACCGTGCAATCTGTCTAAGCCGAATATCCTATGGACGAAGTTTTATCTTCGGGATAAACTGGTGTTCGGTTTATTCAGGTTAAATGTGGGGCCGTATTAGTCGTGATCGCATGGTAGTTTGAATTTATAACTACCTTTGCAATCAGTGCCTACCACCACTAACGTTGTGAGTTCAAATCCTACTCAGGCGAGGTGTGCTCGATACAACATTAGGTGATAAAGTGTGTCATTGTCTTGCGACAGGTCGGTGCTTTTCACCGGGTACTCCGGTTTCCTCCACCAATAAAACTGACCACCACGAAATAACTGATATATTGTTGAAAGTGGCTTTAAATAACACAGTCCTAACCAAAGCACAGCTGGATAGATTGGCACATGTCTCCTACACTGGGACTGTCTTTAAAGTTCGGTTTATACATGAGTCCAGTTTATTGAGGGTCTTGTTTACACAGGTACCACTGTATATAAAGAATGATTGACTAAATTGGAGAGGAAGGATGAGTGAAGGTTGCTTAACGCCATGTGAGCAACTTTTCAGGCATATAATGGCGAGAAAGAGTCACTATTGATGAAATTTTACTTGACCACTGAAACTGCACTTAACTCACATACATGTCAGAGCACTTCGAACCAATCAGTCTTTGTCCTTAATGCTGCTGTTTTCAAAACAGACATATTTTTTTCATTTTTATATGCTGAAAACTGAATATCAAAATTCGACGCAATGAGACAATATCTGGTGCAATGGAACATGGTAGATTAAAATGATGTCACGTGATTAGTCAATATCTGGTTCTATGGAACATGGTAGATTAAAGTAATGTTACGTGATTAGTCAATATCTGGTTCTATTGGCCATGATATATTAAAATGATGTTACTTGAATAGTCCATGTCTGGTTCTATGGAACATGGAAGAATAAAATGATGTCACGTGATTGGTCAATAACTGGTTTTATGGAACATGGTAGATTAAAATAATGTTACTTGATTAGTCATTATCTGGTTCTATGGAAAATTGTAGATTAAAGTAATGTTACGTGATTAGTCAATATCTGGTTCTATGGATCAAGGTAGATGAAAATGATGTCATGTGACCAGTCAATATCTGGTTCTATGGAACATGGTAGACTTAAATGATGTTACTTGATTAGTCAATGTCTGATTCTATGGAACATGGTAGATTAAAATGATGTTACTTGATTAGTCAATGTCTGGTTTTATGGAACATGATAGATTAACATGATGTCACGTGATCAGTCAATATCTGGTTCTATGGAACATAGTAGATGAAAATGATGTCGGGTGACCAGTCAATATCTGGTTCTATGGAACATGGTAGATTAAAATTATGTTACTTGATTAGTCAATGTCTGGTTTTATGGAACATGGTAGATTAAGATGATGTTACTTGATTAGTCATTGTCTGGTTCTATGGAACATGGTAGATTAAGATGATGTTACATGATTAGTCAATATCTGGTTTTATGGAACATGGTAGATTAACATGATGTTACGTGATTTGTCAATATCTGGCTCAGACATTACGTGATTAGTCAATATCTGTTTCATATGTTACATTATTGGTCAATATCTGATTCAGTATTATATTATTACATGTTACGGATGACGTCAGTTTTATTGTATTGAATTACGGGATATTACCTAGTTTTTGAAATGCATGCCATTTACACGATTCATGATATGACTATCATGTATGTAAATCAAATGTTTTGTCTATAATAATTTCTTGTTTACATTAAGCGCTAATTAATTTCAATTTAGAAATATTTTATCGTCTAAATAATGACAAAAAGAACAAACGCTATCATTGACGGCATGATTTCGTTTTACTTTGATTATTATTAATGCAAATTCGATGAATTTTATGTGATTGGATTGCATTTTTGTAATTAAAACGGTTTGCCTTAAAAACGTGTATTCAAGAATGTATGACAAGGGGAAAGTTACCTCCATATAAATAAACGTTAAGCAAACCGAAGGGGGAAACCAAGAATGGACAAATCCTGAGAAACTGGCAACATTGGGCACACAAGACACAAGACGAAGACAAATAAACAAAACAAACATCACAACACGTGTCGGACACCACAATACACAATATACAAAATAAACAAAACAATATGTGTTGGACACAACAAAGGGCAAACAAACGGAACCAAAATAGACAAGAGACAAGCTCGGCACGAAACGGTTGGAAAGACTCGCTGAAAGCTCGTCTTTTCACTGTTTCGAAGACTCACCACATACATTCTATATTTACTGTCAATACACCAATAATGTATATTGAACTAATTGTGTAATAATCCTGTGTAGCATTTCCATTTTGTAGGAATGTATTTATATTTATAGAAACAGAAAAATGAAAAAGAAATTTACATAAATTATTGAACATTCGTGATAGCTTAGTTTAAACATATTCTATTTGCCAATAAAATAGACAAAATGGATTAGACACAAATTAAACAAACTTATGAAGTCTTCTTCAAATTACAATTTGTTACATTAAATAAGTACATAAGAGGCATACAATTACTATATATAGCACTAATAACGAATCAGTGATGAATATTCACAAACAGAAGGAAAGATGAAATTAAGATGGATTCATATGATGTGCATGTTCACCCAATTCAATTCCAGTTATACCAGTTATACGATAAGGAATCTTTTTGAACATTTAATATAATCAAAAACATATTGAAATATAATACAATTTTGTTCATAAGTTAAATTTACATTGCCACATGTCAGAAATTTGATACCTAGAGTATAGCAGGTTGTAACCATGTTGATATTATCTATCAATGTAGTTCTGGCTTGTAAGTATATTGGACAGTCCAAAAAGAAATGCTTTAAATTTTCAAGGGCAATTCCACATCGACAAGATGGATCAGGTACAATTCCTACTCGCAATAAATCATAATCTAAAAACAAAGCTGAACTTCTTAGATAGGTTAAAATAATATCAAATTTCCGAGGACCATAAAAATAATGATTAGGAAAAGCATGATTTTCAGTTTCATCAATTTTCTTTATGTCAGATTTAAATTTTGATAAGGTATCAAGGTTTCGAATAGTGTTATTTATACTATTCCACATTTGTATTGTGGAGGGGATAAAAGAATCTCTAGTTAAAGACAGTCTATAGAAAGGTAAAATAATATCATTCCAATTTCTCAACGGGTACACTGATGTACTTTGTATTGGGGGATCAAGGTACAAAAGCCACTTTTTTTTTTAATCATATGTCCATTTCATTCAAACCATGATCAATAATTTGTTCAACTGCATTTTATCTTGATTTGAATAACCGAAGGAAGTGTCATCTGCAAATAGTCTGCTCAGTGAGACCAAGTTTGTCAGCAATATCATTTATATAGATAATAATAAGAGAGGTCCAAGGACTGAAGCTTGTGGGCCTCTTGCAAGATATTTCACAATATGCTGAAGAATTATTTTTAATAACAACTTTTTGTCGTCTACCTTTTAAATAACTACTAATCCAATCAATAAAATTTCCAGTTATCCCATATGCTTTCGTTTGATGTAAAAGACCTCGATGCCAAACTTGATCAAATGCTTTAGAAAAGTCACAATATACAAAACAAGTTGCTTCCGTATTCTCCAATGAATTCAAAATGCTATTATACATGTCTAATAACTGATGTACTGTTGAATGCCTGGGAGGAAAACCAGATTGATATTCATATACAAGTCTATTTTGGTGGAGATAGTTATAAACATGTTTGTATATACCTTTCTCCATTATTTTCCCAACACAACTTATAAGTGATATAGGTCTGTATTTAGACATCAATGAAGAATCCCCCTTTTTAAGTACTGCAATTACATGAGCTAGTTTCCCGTTCGTCGGATATTTACTTTGTTGGAGAGAATTGTTGCATATTATTTGCAAAGGCGATGTTATTTTATTTGGACATAGTTTTAACATTTTGTGGCTGATGAAATCCGGTCCCGATGCCTTATTTGGATGAAGAATTTTAATTATGTCAGAAATTTCTTAGACACTTACATTAAGATCAGTTATATTATTATTTGTTTTCTATTCTATATCGGGGAGGAGTGCATTTGCTTCATCCAGTTTGGATATAAAACTAAAGTACGTATTTAGCAAATCACAATTCTCCTCGTCATCATAAGCAAACTCTTCTAAATTTTGATCATTAGTTATGTTTTGAAGAGGGGAAAATTACCAGATCCTTTATTTGACTTTAAAAGCATTTTCATAATTTTCCAATAATCTTGATTATTTGATGCATTTTCAAGAATAATGTTATCTAAGTTGATTTCAACATTTTCTTTGAATTATTAGCCCTGTTTCACTGTTTTTTTTATATTTACAAATATCCAAGTTTCTATGATTTTTTAATATTACTTTGCCTAGTCGGTTCCTGGTACGTATTTCTTTCCGGATTTCACTGGTGAACCACGGTCTGTCATTATATCTAACAGTAACTGTCTTGGTTGGAATACACTCCCTTGCCAATTCGAGAAATGTTTTGGTAAATTGATTACACATGTCATCTACATCCTCAAATTGGCAGAGGTGGGGTCTCCAGTCAACTATTTCTAGTTTTTCAATAAATTTTTGTTTTTCAACTTTATCATATAGCCAGGTTTCCCGTTTGAGTGAATCAGTAGCACTCTTTGGACATTGTAAAAAAAAGCCACAGAGGCATCATGATCACTAATTTCTTATGGTATTTGTAAAACATCAGAATAGATATAATTCAGAGTGGATTTTTTTCGAACCAAAGTTTTGCAAACGTTGTGTGTCGTTTGTTAAACGCTGCAAAAGTAGAAACAAATACATCGTTTAATCAGAGTTTACTGACCCTGTTTGACTTGATAATATGTATACACATGTTGTTGGTAAATAAACTCGTAATTTACAAAGCCGGGCGAGAATCCACGCCGTATTGGTGATAGGCTTGTGTGAGTTGTTAGATCCAACTACCTAAACCCGGGCCCCCGTTTTTATGCTCTGATAAACTCCCCATTAATTGGAGATCAATAATATTATACATACCTTCTCTTCTTTTGTTAGATTCCATCTTTGTTTTAGCGGGAAAATTTCATGTGTCTATAATTGATTCAGCGTTGAGATTAGAAACAAATGCAACAAACGATAAACGACAAACTGTAGACGCACATTTAGCGAGTGCATAGTTTGTCAAAGTTTGTGCAAACTTTACAAACGTATGTTAGCAAAAAATGCTCTAAACGCGTACGCGAGTAGTCGTTTGTATCGTTTGTGTTAGAAAAAAATGCACTCTCATAGTATCAATCATGATATAGTTACGATGGTGACTCCCATGTAGCAATGAATATGTCTGCAAATGGACTCCTTAGAACTTTAAACTAATTTAGCTTGACTTGTTGATTTATGAAAATGATCGATTTTTTTTCTGGAACTGAACTATAAAACAATAGCATCACCGCTGTGTTGATCTAAACAAAAAAGATTTTTAAGCACGACGTATGAGAAGCAGGAACTGCTTAACCTTCGCAGGCACCTGGGTTCAACAACGGTTTTTTGGTGGGGTCCGTGTTGCTCATATTTTTATGTTTTTGTGTGTTGTCCTCTTATGTTTCTTTACGTTCTAAGTTCCGTGTTGTGATGTCCGTTAAGATTTCCGCATAAAACAATGTTCGGTTCGTCTTTACCTCCTGTTGTTTGTAGGAGGGTGTATGTCCTATTTACGTTTCTTGTGTTCGTTCGAGTATAGTGGTGTCTAACACATATTGTATTGTGTATTTGCTTTGGTTGCCTTTGTCTTGTGTACCCTATGTTACCAGTTTCTCTGGATTATCCATTTTTGATTGCCTCTTCGGTATTCTCTAACGTTTATTTAAACACTTGACGTTGTTTTTTCACAATAGATTGTATCCTCTAGCTAATACGCCGGCTTACACGATGCGACAGTTCAAACTACATACATGACCAACATGTCAGGAAGCTAAACATTTTAGATCATGTCCATTAAATCATGTAATTATTATTAAAACTAAGGTTCTCCACCCTCAGACATTGGTAGGTAGCCTTAACCGACATTGACTATCATGATTGAGCTCCCTGGTTTACTTCCTCCCCAAAGACTTTTAAATTATTTGGCTTTCAATTATTTGGCTTTGAGTGTACTTGATGAAACGTGTCGTGGGCACTAAATTTGATATCTACGTTATATTATTACATATAACAATCAAAACTATATATTTTCTCTGTGCTACATCTTATAAGGATTTATTTATCTTAAAGCAGTTCTTGTCCCGAATTCATGAATATAGGTGAAAATTGTAATAACTATTCTTACAAATATCAAACGGAATGGAAAAAAATGGATAATAATTATCAGGTTTTTACTTCAATAGATTTGATAAACAAAAACAAATGCTATTTCCAACCTTGAGCTGTATATCATAAAAACATATATAAAATCTAATGAATATTTCCTTTTATCTTGTATCTGTATTGTTTATCAATGGTATATTTTAAGATTTGTCCTTCAAAAAAGTAGGAAGCCAATGGCTGTGTTACTTTATCCGCGTTTTATTAATGAAAGTCCGTTGTTAATTGAATAAATGGGATTACATTCCTTATTAGGAATTACCGACATGATTATAATGCCTTTGGATTATGAGCGTTGTGCGTGGTATATCATTTTACGTTATAAAAGATCAAGATTAGGTAATCCGATAGTATATCCGTATTTGATAGTACTATATAAAATCTGTTATTTTTCATTTATTGCAAATTACGCGAAAGATTAATCTACAGATCTGAACAAGATTGTGATTATTTAATTCTGGTTTCTTATCATATTAACTACAAAAAATTTAACCATGGGACATAAGGTAAGACTATAAGATAAGAGATTTATTCTGTTAAAATGCCAAAGCATAAGCTAGGAACATGGGACGGACGTTTATTCTGTTAAAATAACAAAACATGAAGTAGTTATATGAGACGTTTATTTGTTGAAATTATAAAACATTTATCTGAGGCGCTTATTTGTTGAAATTATAAAACATAAGGTAGTTATATGGAACGTTTATTTGTTAAAATTACAAAACATTAAGTAGCTATGGGACGTTTATTTGTTCAAATTACAAAACATTAAGTAGCTATGGGACGTTTATTTGTTAAAATTTCAAAACATAAGGTAGTTAGTTATATGGGACGTTCACTTGTTAATCTTACAAAGCATAAAGTAGTTATGGGACGTTTATTCCGATATATTACAAACATAATGTAGGAACATGAGACATTTAACATGTTCAAATTACCAAACAAAGAGATGGATATGGAACGTGTATTCCTATAAATTACAATATAAAGGTAGGAACAAACTACATTTATTACGATTTTAGCTATCCTGTTTAGGTCCTTTGGTATTATAGCTCTCCTCCTGTTTAGGTCCTTTGGTATGTTTGCTTGCTTAAACAATTTGTTATTTTATTTCGCTTTCAAATATTTCGATTTGATGAGGGGGTGGGGGGCTTGTAAGATAAGGCTTGTAAGGGTATATATGTGATAGTCAAAATCGGCTAAGGTTACAGGTGCTTGAGGTATATTGATCTTTGTTTTTTTGGGGGGAACAAGCAAAGGAAAGGTAATAAAGGTGACAGTCAAAATCGAATAAGGTTACCTGTGCCTTAGAGAAATTGATCTGAGTGTTAATGTAATACCAATACATCTGTTTATATTGAAGTCAGCTGAAACATCAAATATGCAACACTACCGTTATCATTATTTCAACAAACATCATTTGGCATCTACGATATAATACGATATAATACAAAGTGTTCTTTCAGAAAGACTTACAGTTAGCTTCTTCCACGATGGTTATGTCGTCGTGGTCGTGATAATATGGTAGTTGGAATTATAACTACCAATGCAATTAGTGCCTATCACCACAAGTTGTGAGTTCGATTCCCGCTCATGGCGAGGTATATTCGATACAACATTATGTGATAAAGGTTGTCAGCGACTTGCGACAGGTTGGCGGTTTTCTCCTGGAACTCCGGTTTCCTCCACAATATAGATGAAATATTGTTGAAATTGGCGTTAAACATCATACCCACCCAGACAAGGCGTCCAGAGTTTACTCACTTGTCATTAGAACCCTTGCCATCTGGACATTAAAGTTGTTTAGAGATATACTAATTAATCCACAGTAATCCTAGATATCTAACTTAGTAGACAGGATGTGTTCCTGGAATAACTTCTTCAGTTATGTTCAAAGTAACACGATTTGGAAAGCAAAATAATTTAAAAGTCTTTGAGAGGAGGAAACCAAAGGTTCTAAACAAGATAGCTAAAACAGACGAAGCTCACTTATGTCTAAGGGAGGATAATGTCAGTTTTCATAATAATTACATTACTTAGGAATTGTATATTTCAATAATAAATTGATCTAATAAACCATTTCAGTGTTAACACATTGACTACTGGGTTGATGTTACCCTTGGGAACCAATAGTGTACCAGCATAGGTATCGACCCAGTGCTAGTAATAAAAAGGTTGATGTCTAATTTATTACGATGCATGTCTGGAATAACCTGGACTTAAACATATTTTATTGATAATTCTAACATGACCTCCTTCTTTCGCTTTGTTAATAAACGAGCGAGTTATCCATTCGGTATAATCTCATTAGCACATGCGCCGGTGAATATGACTGACCTTTCCACTGGCAGCATACATTGTGTGCGATATTTTCCGCAAACATAAATATCAATTACTGTCTTCCAATCAAGGTATACTACCTTATGTGTACTCTTAGACATATCAGAATCAAAATAAATCATGGAAGCCAGAATGTGTTTTGTATTTTAATATGAATTGGCGGATATTAGTCAATTTTTTCCCTCGCTTCTCGCTCGGGAGAAAAATACTAATATCCGCCAATCCATGTTAAAACTCCCAACACATTCTGGCTTTCTTAAATAACATATAAACTCTTTTTCATAATACAATAAAACATACGATTCAGAAACAAGCGTAACGCTTATATTAATCCGTTTCATAAAAAAAATACATGAAAAATTGAAAATAGTCATTAAAAAATACTCAATTCATTTAACATTGTTTAAATAACTGAAAATTAAAGGAAGGGGAAACAAGGGAAGTTGTAGGTTGCACTCTGGATATAAAATCACAAGATGTATCTGAGTTTTATGAAAATCGTTTACTTTGCGAAATAAATCCATGCACTGTAGTGAAAACAATAATATTTGAATCGATATCAAGGTCAGGGCTGCCAAATAATAGTAAGTTTTCCGAAGGTCGCATGTTCAGTAGCTGAAATAGCTTTCGAAAAAGACTACTTCGTTGACGAATAACCTTCAAAAGTGTAAAAGGGTTATCCGAAGTATACTTTGTGTGCAGCACTGTTCAAATGCAGATTTAATTGTGGTCACGTTTTTATCACCCTATAAATCTACGTAAAATGCATGTAATAACTTTATATAATTAAGAAATAAATCATGGAAGCCAGAATGTGTTGGGAGTTTTAACATGGATTGCCGGATATTAGTATTTTATCCCGAGCCAGAAGCGATGGATACAATTTATTAATATCCGCCAATCCATGTTAAAACTCAAAACACATTCTGGCTTCCATGATTTATTTCGATTCTGATATGTCTAAGAGTACAAATACGGTAGTATACTTTGATTGGAAGACGGTAAATTATATTTACTTTTGGGGGCCCGGATGGCTCAATGAGTTAGGTAGTTGGATCTAACAACTCATACAAATCTATCACCAATACGGTGTGGCTTCGCGCCCGACGTTGTAAATTACAAAAAGGGTGCACTCGACTCGCAGCCGCAATTGATAAGGTTTAGCAGTTGCTTGCCCATGGTCGGTGGTTCTCCGGCCTCTTCCACCACTAAAACTGGTCGCCATGATATAGCTGAAATATTGTTGAAAGTGGCGTCAAAACACCAGAAAATCATATTTACGTTTGCGGAAAATGTCCCACATAATTTATGCTGCCAATGGTAAAATCAGTCACATTCACCGGCGCATGTGCTAATAAGATTATACCGAATGGATAACTCGCTCATTTGTAACAAAGGGAATGAAGGAGGTCATGTTAGAATATTGAAACAGTTGAAATAATTATTATTTGGTTTATCATCACATATTTTGTTGCAATATGCTCGTTTTTGCATGTCCAATAATAGCTGAAAGTCAGTGTTGGTTATTTGCTCTCAAGGCAAATAGCCGTATTTGCCCTCAAATATCCATATTTGTCCTCATATATCCGTATTCTATGTATGTTTATTTTAGGAGACAGATTTATAAAAACATAATTGCTTGTTTCTGAATCCTGTATGCAATTACTATGTTTGATGTACTGTATTGTCTGATTATTTTCGAAATACATATTGTTTAAATTATATCCGTATTTGCCCCCGAATTCAACTTCCGGTATATGCGCAGTGGTCTCAAATTACAAGGAAAGATGATGCATAAAAATATGTATAGAATCGTATTTCAATCAAATTAATACATTTCAACATATTGAAATAAAGTTTAAATCACTAGAAACGGAATAATTAGATCAAATGTAATCGTCGCGTTGAATATGCATTTCCATTCAAATGTCTTGGGTAGATTTTACAAACAATTTCTAACTTCATTGTGCAGATCGACATTGTTTGGTATATTTTTGAAACCAGACTCGAAACAAAAATATTTGCAAGTTGAACAAAGGCAACTCTCTTATGGATTTATTTTCGCAATTTGTCAGTTCAAAGATCTTTTTGGCATTATAAAAGTCAATGCTTGGAAAAGGTCAACATAGAATATGTGATGAAAAGATTATGGCATGAAATTTTTCTTCTCCCATTATTACGACATTTTAACCCCACTGAACCAGTGGTGGAAAAATCTGTAATCCACTAGAGTATTAAAATGTCTCGTTCCTTTCCTCGCATTTGACTCGTTTGACTCGTTTGACGGCTTTTGAAATAAAGTTCGTGTTAAATAATGGGAGAAATAAATTCTCCTTCAGTTGCCCATGTGGGTTACGATATTTCTCCACGCTCGATGACTTGTGGTTAAAATTTTTAATTTAACTCTCTTGAGTGCAGAAATATCGTAACTCACGGTGAACTGAAGGAGAATCTATATATATCGTCTCTGGTTGGCATCAACCCTCGACCCAATTCAGCCCTCCAGCTTCGCTGTCGGGCTTGATATGGGAATCTCGGGCTAATAACAGGGCCGATATGGAAAATGTCATGTAATAATCTCTTAATACTATATTCTACACTAATATTATCACATCATTTTACTAAGAGGGAGAGGTTTAGGTTAACCCCGCCACTATTTATTGAAATGCCTGTACCAAGGTACTAAAGTGAACGGTCATGCATACGATATTGCCTCTCTGTCTAAAACATTTCTATTGGACTTCAGAATTGTTAAGACAATGCGTTATTTTTTTTTTTCATTTTTTTTTTCAACTGTTATTATGGTCTGTAGTTATAAATTAGAAAATAGTTCCCGGAAGTGGACATAGTTGAATGGTTGTGCGCTTCATTGACTGATAAAGCTTAAATTCTTCGTCATGTCTCTACCTTTTGACCAACCACATGCGTTTATTTGTCGATGGTGTAAATATATAATTGCTTGTTTCTGAATCCTGTATGTAATTACTATGTTTGATGTACTGTATTGTCTGATTATTTTCGAAATAAATATTGTTTAAATTAATTACATGAAAATAAAATAAATTCTGCTTCACGTCTTAACATGTTGAAAACCAAAAACGTGCTACATGTATGTAAAATGAGACCACAAAAGTGTAAAGTAATCGAAAGACTGTTAACCCGATAGTGTAAGGTGAAACTCACAAACGTATACATAGTTGCACATTGTTCTTAATAATACTCGTATTACATACGTGATTAAATATATAGAGTACTATCATATTACACAAGGCAGTTAAAAAGTATAACTAATAGCAGAAGTGCACGTGCCAAGTTTGTTGGTTTTATGATGCTTAACGCCACTTTCAACAATATTTCAGTTATATCATGGCGGTCAGTTTTATTGGTGGAGGAAACTGGAGTACCCAGAGGAAACCACCGACCTGTCGCAAGTCACTGACAAACTTTATCACATAATATTGCAACGAGTACACCTTGCCATGAACATGGTTCGAACTCACAACTTTAGTGGTGATAGGCCTTGATTGCATGGGTGGTTGTAAATCCAACCACCATAAGAGCAGGATCACGATGGCCCCTTGTTAGGGGTTTCGAATTTGCATATCTCTAATATTTTTCTATTGGACATTGGAACTGTTCCGACAATGTGGTATGTTTGCTTATCATTTTATTTTCACTAGTAACTACATAAACAAGAAATTTCTAAATTTCAGATTTTATATTTTTCTTATCGTGTTATCCAGAGCACGATTTTGATTCACAGTTTTCAACCTTTTTTGTTTGCATCCTATAAATAATATTTCAAAAATATATTAATTTCTACAAATAGCTATATCACAATAATTAATGTTTTTCCATTTCAATCAGCTATAACCTTGAATTTCTTCTGAGCTGCATGATTCAGTAAAAACAACAACAATAGCTACATGTATGATATTGTAACTACTAGTCCATGTATCTGGATCTTTAATCAGAAACTTTAATATGAGTCAATTCATCTAAAAGTCACGCGCAGATCAAACTTTAAAAGAAAAAAAAAGCCTTTTCTCCATATCATGATGTCTTCAATAATGAGCTTGATAAAACACACTTTTATCTAATTTAATCCAAACGACTCGTTTCTAGAATAAACTTCGTCAGCTACGTTCATTGTCAAAATATTATTTACCTCCAGTTGTTTGTAGGAGGTATCATGTCTTATTTACCTCATTTGTGTTTGTTTGCGCATAGCGTTGTGTTTTTGCTTTGTTTTTCTTCGTCTTGTTTACCCTATGTTAACAGTTTTTCTGGAATGTCCATTTGTGATTGCACATTCGGAATTCTCTAACGATTATTTATCTAATAAACCGTGTCATTTCCAAAACACTTGACTATTTGCCGGATGATACGCCCAGAGACTACTACCCCTACAGTAGATGTATCGACCCAGTGATAATAATGAAACGTTGATGTATAATGTAGTGCGCATGACATGTTTCTAGAATAACCATCGTCAGGTACGTCAAAAGATTGAAAAAACAAATAATGTATATGTTTTCGGGAGCAAGTACAAGAAAGGGTAAAAACAGGATAGCCAAAATTAGTTAAGTTTACCTATGCATAGGGATATTGACCATAAGGCATAAGCTTTATATAAATTAAATTATTTACGAATTCTAAATTTAAAACAGATATAGATCTAGTGATCTATAAGGGGCCGTCGTGGTCGTGATCGTATGTTAGTTGGATTTATAACTATCCATGCAATCAGTGTCTATCACAAACTAACGCTGTGAGCTCGAACCCCGCTCATGGCGAGTTGTACTCGATACAACATTATGTGATAAATTTGTCAACGATTTCCACCATTTCCTGCGGTTTCTACCGCCAATAAAACTTACCGTCACGATATAACTGAACTATTGCTCACGGTGACGTAACAATATAATGCTGTATCATGTACACCTCGACTGAACGGGATTCGACCTCACAACGATAAACATAGGTAGACGACCTCCTATCTACATATCAATCAAATCTGTCGTGCATCAGGAACGAATCGAGATCATGCGTGGTCGTACAGAAGACACGAAATTTCATTCATGTTGTGTGTAAAGTCGCGACTTCGTGAGTAAGCATACACATTTATTTCCCTTTTGTCCATTCAAGTGTACGCTCCGCATTAAAAAAAGAATTAAAAACATTCCATAATTAGTAATCTAAAAGTTTTGCTATAAATGAGGTAATATTCAATCCTCTTTATATGTGCCGCACCTACTTGAATTACATTTTCGATAGGACAATTGTCTCTTCGATGTAAAAAATTCTTTTGACTTTTTTGTCCTACGGTCGTTTAAAGTCTACAAACACATGCTCATAATGCGTAACTAAAGTTTGATAAAAATATATCATTATCCAATACATGATTTTACGTCGGAGTGAAATGTCTATAAACTCTCATTAGGCCAACGATATTTGAATACAGATTTGACAGACGCCATTATATGATGAAAATTATAAGGTAACTATATTCAGTGTCATTAATACGCTTGGCAAATGCCATTGTAAGCTTAGACGGAAATACGGTTCTTAGTTTCCGGTATATACAAAGTGGTGTAAAAGTTTGGTATTTATAAACAGGCACACGCCAAGAACGTCATTAGTCTGGTATGGGTTTTAAGTTGTAATATTCCTTGAATGAGGCCATTTATATATTGTGATTAATTAATCAAATGAGAAATTTGTAAGTACACTTTTTGTTTGGAATATACCTTTCAATCTTTTTTAATGGTAGTACAATTCGGCCATTTGTTTTGTAATGTTGTCACAGAAAGATATGTTATATTTTTGTTTTAGGGGACGTCTTGGTCGTGATCGTATGGTAGTTGGATTTACAAGTACAGGTGCAATCAGTATCTATTAATACTAACGTTGTGAGTTCGAATCACGCTCATGGCGAGGTGTGATCAATACAACATTACGTGATAAAGTGTGTCAGTGACTTGCCACAGGTCTTTGATTTTCTAGGGGTAGTCCGGCTGACCGCCGCAAATATTGTTGACAGTGGCGTTAAACACTATAACTCTAACCCTGAAATGATCGTGCAATGGTTTTTCCACACATCGGAAAAATACAAATGCCACATATAACTTGGGTGGGAAGTATTGTTGTAAAATAATTAGTCATAAATACTACTTGAAAGTATACGAAATTTGACTTATTAATTAAGAAATCATATATATATATATACATGTATAGGAAATGACATAAGATTTAAATACAGTTGGCATATTGTATCTTTTGAAAATATGGACGGTATCAAGGATGCAATAGTCTTAAAGTGTCTTACTTCAACTTAAAATCGTTTAAAAAAAAACATATCTTTAAAAATATGGGACACAATATCATATTTGATTAGATACTGGTAGATGTAATTATATTGCATACGAGATCTATCATCTTGTAATAAAATATGTAAACTATTTTCTATGGACATGCAGAATACATATTAAGTTCAAGATCAGGACACCAAAGTGTTCACCCAGTTAATATATAGAAGGTCGGCATTGTATTCACACGTGGAAAACACGTGCATGATCACGTCATTTCACTAAGAGGGGAGATTTTGGCTCCCCATAAAATTAGTTTAATTCTTCATTAAAATGCATGTACCAAGCCCAAAAAGTGAGCGGTCATGTATATGTATGTTAGGGGTATCAATAAAACAATATTAACCAGCCATATTACACTGACGTGTCTGTGCTAAAGCAGGAAAGTGGGCGGTTATGTATGTGTATGTTAGGGGTATCAATAAAACAATATTAACCAGCCAGATTACACTGACGTGTCTGTGCCAAAGCAGGAAAGTGGGCGGT
>MJUT01058894.1:770551-785646 GCA_002080005.1 Gigantidas platifrons | reverse complement strand
TAGGTTTTCTGTCCTTCAGGGATATGTGACATTAAGCCTATCCTATGTAGGACCTTAGGTTTTCTTTACTTCTGCAGGGATATGTGACATTAAGTCTATCCTATGTAGGACCTTGGGTATTCTGTCCTTCAGGGATATGTGACCTTAAGCCTATCCTATGTAGGACTTTAGGTTTTCTTTCCTTCAGAGATATGTGACATTAAGCCTATCTTATGTAGGACCTTAGGTTTTCTGTCCTTCAGGGATATGTGACATTAAGCCTATCCTATGTAGGACCTTAGGTTTTCTTTCCTTCAGAGATATGTGACATTAAGCCTATCCTATGTAGGACCTTAGGTTTTCATGCTCCTAAAGGCTTTCAAAGTATTTGTCTTTCGAATCTTTTGACCATAAGAGTACCTAGTAAACGTTAGAGAATATCGAAGGTACAATCAAAAATGGACAACCTAGAGAAAATGGCAACAAAGGGTACACAAACGAAGACAAGCAAAACAAAAACACAACACAATATGTGTTGGACACCACTATGCGCAAACAAACACAAATAACGTAAATAAGATATGAGCCCTCCTACAAACAACTGGAGAGCTCATGAAAGTTATATTTAAAACGCGTCCAGTGCACTAAATTGGGTATATACATATACAACATGTTTTGTTTTGTTTTGTTGTTTTTTGTCTTCGTCCTGTGTCTTGTGTACCCAATGTTGACAGTTTCCCCGGATTGTCTATTTTTGATTTTGATTGCCCCTTCGGTTTTGTCTAACGTTTATTTGTTTTGTTTGTCTTCGTCTTGTGTCTTGTGTACCCAATGTTGCCAGTTTTCTAGATTGTCCATTTTTGATTGCCCTTTAGGTGTTCTCTAACGTTTATTTTCAATGCTTATTTTTCGCTACCATCGATCTATTGATTATGTACTTTTGTTATTTGTATTTGATTAACGAGGATGACATTTTGATCAAATTTATTAATATTTGTTATTAATATGTTTTTGTTGTTATGATATTTTGTAATAATAAACAAAAAATGTTAAATAAAATTAAGTAATCAAATGGACATAGAATAGAATATCAATACAATCAGAATAAACCAATCGAATATTAGTCTTTTGTCCGTTTTCTTTATACCATTGTGTTGTCTGATCTTCTTCGATTTACGGCTTCTGATTACCTCTTTGATATCTTCAAAAGTTTTCTTTGGCAAGATAAGAGGTGAAGAACATTTAGTTTTAGAGTGGGGTTAAATGGATCCATTTGACTCATCTTGATAGCTAGAATTGCATGAAAACAAACAAATAATAGCAAACGTACACATATTCGCTTCAACTCAAAAGACAGGAACTTTTAATTTAAGCAAATATAAGCACTGGCTACTGATAGAAGGACATGTGTGAGGACTAATATTCTTACAACAGAGGTATTGACTCAGTGAAAGTAGACATAAATGGTAGAGAATACCGAAGAGGCAATTAAAAAGGACGATCTAGAGAAACTGACAACGTAGGGTACACAAGATGGAGAAAACCAAAACATAGACAATCTAGAGAAACTGACAACGTAGGGTACACAAGACGGAGAAAACCAAAACATAAACAATCTAGAGAAACTGACAACGTAGGGTACACAAGACGGAGAAAAACAAATCATAAACAATCTAGAGAAACTGACAACGTAGGGTACACAAGACGGAGAAAACCAAAACATAAACAATCTAGAGAAACTGACAACGTAGGGTACACAAGACGGAGAAAACCAAAACATAAACAATCCAGAGAAACTGACAACGTAGGGTACACAAGACGGAGAAAACCAAAACATAAACAATCTAGAGAAACTGATAACGTAGGGTACACAAGACGGAGAAAACCAAAACATAAACACAACACAATATGTGTTGGCACCACTTTGTGTAAACGAACACAAATAAACACAAATAAGTCACATGTACAGTGCATGTGATACAATGTCAAGGACATATCGATAATACAAACATTGTACTGGCATATATGTCAAGGACATGGTGATACATTTTGTAATTCAAAAATGGAAGGTACATATGATACAGTGTCAAGGACATGCCGATAATACAAACATTGACAATACATATGATACAATGTCAAGGACGTGTATATAATACAAATATGGACAGTATATATGATGCACTGTCACGGACATGTCGGTAACACAAACACGGACAGTACATATGTACAATGTCAAGGACATGCCGATAATGCATACATTGACAGTACATATGAAACAATGTCAAGGACGTGCCGATAATACATACATTGACAGTACATATGATACAATGTCAAGGACATGTCGATAATACATACAATGTAAAGGACATGCCGATGATACATACACTGACAGTACATATGATACAATGTCAAGGACATGCCGATAATACATACACTGACAGTACGTATGATACAATGTCAAGGATATTCCGATAATACATACATTGCTAGTACATATGATACTGTGTCAAGGACATGCCGATAATATATACATTGACAGTACATATGATACAGTGTCAAGGACATGTCGGTAACATAGATATGGACAGTACAAATGTACAAGGAGATGCTGATAATACAAACATGGAACGTACAAACACATATGACACAATGTCAAAACCATATCAATAATACAAACCTGATACAATGACAGATAATATTATCCAATTTAATAATAATAATAATAATAATAAACATTTATACAACTAACACCAATGGCTACATAGAGCATAGAGATGAAACATTATACAAATCAAATGAAAGGCAAATCGTTAAAATAATATGATATTAAACATGTTGATGTATGCATTAGTGAGTACAAAGGGTGTCCGGAATAACCGTTACCAGGTGGAAAAGGTTGGAAAGTCAGAAAAAATAAAATTTTTGGGAGCAAGAGAACTAAAGGACCTAAACAGAATAGTCCAATAAATGACAATGTTACCTATATTTGAGAGAGATAAAGCACAGCTACACATTAAACAGTATTCGTAAATCTCAGTGTATAAAAATAAATCTTATGATTTATGTCGGTTTGAGAAACAATGCTCGATTCGTCTTTACCTTCAGTTGTTTGTAGGAGGGTTCATGTCTTATTTACGTTATTTATATTTATTTGCGTATATTGGTGTGATTTTATTTTGTTGTCCTCGTGCTGTGTCTTGTGTACCCAATGTTTCCAGTTGCTCGGGATTATCCATTTTTTAATCGCCCCTTTGGTGTTCTTTAACGTTTATTGAAACACTTGACTATTTGGTGTTGATAACATCATCGGAGAGTTATAGTCCACGGGCAGAGTTATTGACCTAGCGATAGTAATAAGAATTAGCATTGGCAAAAATAAAATACAACTGGAATTTAACAAGATACGGAGTAATATACATTAAAATTTAAACTGTGTTTATTGTACTGATCTACAGGATTCAATTAATTATTGTTGAAAGTGGCGTTAAACACCTAACCCGGATTCAAATGTCTCATCTTAATAACTAGAATTCTAGTAATATAAAAGATAAATAACAATAAAATCATGAAAATAATCCCTCCATCTCAAACGAACACACTATGTCAAAGTCATGATGACAGTATGAAATGGACAGTTATAGCACTAACCTTACTAACATAAATAACACCAATATAAGGATCAATAGCAACATAAAAATCAGACATTAATGCAATTGAAATGGTAAATAACGTTAGAGAATACCGAAGGGCCAATCAAAAATGGACAATCCAGAAAAACTGGAAACATAGGGTACACAAGACGAAGACAAGCAAAACAAAAACACAACACAATACGTGTTGGATGTAACAGTGTTTTCTTTCCACCAGTGTATTCTTTCCAGAGGACAAGTTACACTAGTGTATAATTTCCAGAGGAATTATTGCACTAGGTTATTTTTTCCATGCTAACCCAATCCCTAACCCTAACCGGAAATTCTACACGCCGGAATAAAAGTACGCTTACATTGGACACCACTATACGTAAGCAAACACAAATAACGTAAATAAGACATGAACCCTCCTATATTGCATGCTACTGCCTAATTTAATGCGCACGACACGCTCCTGGAATACCTTACACCGAGGCAGCTCGAAGTATATAGGAAAAGGTTAGAAAGCCAATAATAATAATAATAATAATAATAATAATTGCCATGGGTCTTGGGTAACAAGAATACTAAAGGGATATTGACACAAGCATTTAATGGACTGTAATGTTTTAAAGATGTTTCGAATGGTCAATTATTTAAATCCCGTTAGACACGTATCACATCGAACTGTTACAAAGGTCTCAAAACGAATCGAATGGATTCGATAGTAGACTCTACACCTGTTTGGACTCTTCAATTTGCATTTAGCAGCACAAACAAAATAATGAAATACCAATTAGACATCGAGATTTAACACACCTTTATACCGTAAGTATGTCAGACTTACGGTTTCTCAGAAAGGCTGTGGATGACTAGAAGACAGAAAAAATATAATATAGCTTGAAACGGACCAAATCAATAAGTCCTCCAAACGTTATTTGGGGAAGCATCATCCACTCAGGTTGAACATATAGTTGTTTGAATGTGTGCTAATGGAATATTTGTATGATTGGGTACAGACTCACAAGTTCAGTCGATTGTGCTTTCACGGAAAACGCTTAAATGTAATACGGTAATAAATACCATTCAAGTAGTAAAATGACCCCAAAAAAATACCACACTGTCAAAACAGTTTCTAAATCGTATCAACAAATCGTAGTAATAGAGGATAAATCGACATCCCTAACACATATGTACATGTCAGCTTACTTATCTGGATTGGTACAGACACTTCAATCAAAAGTGACGGGGTTAAACTAGTTTTATTCATCAAAACCTCCCCTTAGTGAAATAAGTCACCCATGCAAATGGTTTGCACATGTGAGTAAAATGAAAATCCTCATATATTATGTGTCTTTACGTTCTGAGTTCCGCATTCTGATGTACTTTACGACTTCCACTTCAAAAAACGAAGATCAATTTGTCTTTACCTCAAGTTGTTTGTAGAAGGACTCATGTCTTATTTACGTTATTTGTGTTTGTTTACGTATAGTGGTGTCTAACCCATGTTGTGTTGTGTTTTTGTTTTGTTTTTCTTCGTCTTGTTGCCAGATCCTCTGATTTGTCCATTTTCATTGCTCCTTCGGTATTCTCTAACGTTTATATATTACTTAAAGTGAACAGCGTTCTAATAAAGAACGCTCGAATAGTAAGAAAAAAAAAATTGAATATCACAAAGGAAAATTAATTTGCACACATGTAATATAACCTATGACGAATATAATCTGACACCTTTTAGAATAAATGAACCAGCAACCTTCATAACTTGAGAATATTGTATACTACATGTATATCTATTCACGGAATATCTGATAAACATATCATTTGAAAATGTCACAAATATCACATAACTCGAAGTCTCCAGTTTTTAAATTGTAAGCTCTTAAAATATTTAGGTTTGTTTAATCATTAAATATTATATATAAAAATGACGACAAATAAATTGTTTTTTTTTATTCAGTTCTGGAAATGTAATGAATCAGTGCCTATCACCACTGATGTTGTGAGTTCGACTCCCGATCAGGGCGATGTGTACAACGTTGTGTGATAAATTTGTCAGTGACTTGCAACAGGTCGGTGTTTTTTTCCGTGTCCTCCGCTTTCCTCCATCAATAAAATTGACCACCACGATATAACTAAAATGCTGTTAAAAGTGGCGTTAAACACCATACAACCAAATTGATATGCAATGTCATGATATAAAAGTATTAATTGTTATTTTCGATTCTCTCAGAGCACGGGTGGTTTGCTACGTCACACGCACGGATACTTGAACATCGCCTCGAGGTAGGTTTATGCAGTTGTACAATTTAAAAAACAGGAAAACTAACAAAACCAAGTAGTTCACCGAAGGGCCCACATATCAGACTTCATTGTTAGCATACATTCATTGCGTGGAAACCCGTCCGTTTTGCTAACACTTCTGTACAGTTAGAATACCGGGCAAGGATACCGTTCACACAAAACCCATTTAACTGTACAGAAGTGTTTGCAAAACTGACGGGCTTCCACGCAATGATTGTATGCTAACAATGAAGTCTGATATGTGGGCCCTTCGGTGAACTACTTGGATTTGTTAGTTTTCCTTTTTTTTTAAATTGTACAACTGCATAAACCTACTCGAGGTGATGTTCAAGTATCCGTGCGTGTGACGTAGCAAACCATCCGTGCAGAGAGAATCCCAGCGTTAAAGAGTGAAGACAGATCTTCTCTGCTGTGGAGATTCGGGGTGTATCAAGTATCCCAATGATAATGATACATATTATATAAAGAGTGAGTGAGTGATTGTTGTTTAACAATTGTGCAGCTACATTATGGTGAGAACAGGTTAATTTTCAATAAGATGATGATGAGGTCCGATTTGTTCTAGACCAACAAACTCAATTGAAATTTTATAGTGCTAGCTCACAGAAACAACAATCCGCGGGTAGACATGTCGCCCTACTGACACCGTGCCAATCAGTCATTGTTCTTTCTCCTTAATGTTGCGTGCTTAGCGGAGAAGCAACAAATACCAATTTTACAGTCTGGTTTGACCCGATCGGGGCTCTAACCACAATCAACCGCACTCGAACCGAGCACGCTAACCATTATACACCACCGGTGCGGTGTATATATAAAGAAAGTTTTTAATTTCCTAAGAGGGCATCAGCAATTAATCGAAGAACATGCAATAAAAAACGCAAAAGGACAAACATAACACAGAAAGAAAATGATTGAGCAACACAAACCCCTACAACTTAACCCATGCGAATTGTAAGGTAAGGCAGTTTCTGCTCCACTCATGGTACCCTTGTTAAAAAAGCCTGTGATAAGTGTGGAAATACGAAAGTAGGGTAGGATTGTGAGTAAGGTTATATTTTGATCTGATATAATTATACCTTGCATGCATGGAGAAGGTCACCATCCTTTGTACGTAAAATAGAATTGTAGCATTGTTCCTAAGATCAACATAGTGTTTGTAAATGTTATTACATATCCAGTACAAATCGAAACTGTCTGATCCATCCTACTGTTAAATCCTCCTGTATTTGAGGCAATCAAACCTGACCGATTTTTATTATTTTCAACGACATGATAATTTGATTTATTCTGAATTCTTGCTTGTTACAAATATAATCAAGAGTCCAAGCTTCTCTTGATGTATCATATTACACCCCACTGATTATCCACGGAATTATTCAGCTGGTACAAATTTAAATACCTTTTAAGAATAGAAATCATAATATCTAAGAACTATTTATTTTCATTTTCATAGCATACAAAAAACTATTATTCCTACTATGATTTTTTATCTCATCAATTCTTTTATTAAATTCGTATATAAATTTTTTATAAAATCCTGACCGATTTTAACCCCCACGGTTCGTCCCTTTACACCTACACTTGTACTTATTGAAAATAGCTAAAATGCTTATTGATATTGCAAAATAATCAATCAGTCCATAAATTAGTATATAACAATCAATATACAATGTACTTATTATTGAGCATTGCAATCTCATATTAGATAATGTTGGCAAAATTACTAACCAGAAATTAGAAATATGATATCAGACATTACAAAAGAATACCATCTAATAGTCTATTTTGCACATATCACAAAACTAATAAATCATTAACTTTCATACTTATGTAACAATGAACATTTCATATATGTTTTTATTAATGCACAAATTCTACAAACGTATTGAATACAGTGTCGGATTTAAGACAAATAAAGCTCTGTGCTAGATAAGTTATGAGGTCTCTTACTTGGGCCATGAAGGAGGTCATGACTGCTTGCTTTGTGGCACACTCCCATAGACTATCAATTATATCATTATGTCTGGAATCCCTCCGAAACAGAACGCCTTCAAATTTAAAATTTCACCACATACGCAAAAATCCATCGTAGAATTTTTTTTCTGCAGGACGATGGGCCCCCTGGCCAACGTGGCCCTGTGCTAATGCACACCTAAGCATAATGGTAAATCTGGCACTGATTGTGCACACTAAGTTCGATGTGTTAGGGATATCGATTTTGTCTTATTCTACGAATTTTTTTTATTTTGAATTTTGGGACTGTTCCGACAGTGTAATTTTTTCCCCTCATATTAATACTGTTAACATGTTTTCCCCTTTGGTATCTTCAAACTCTTCTATCATTCATCGATATTACATTGAAGAACTAGTTGGCGTATATGAGTTTTACCGTACAGATATCAAAATTGGTATATATATTTATATGAATTTACAGTTCTTAAATCATGTAATTATTATTAAAACTCAGGTTCTCCTCCCTCGCGCATAGGTGACCTTACCCGATGTTGGATATCATGTTTAGACCCTTTGGTAATGTTGCTCCCAAATACTTTTACATTATTTCAGGGGCGGATCCAGGGGTGGGGGGGGGCGCACCCCCCCTAAAATTAGAAAAAATATGATTTTTTTTGGCGTAAAATCGTGATTTTTCACACGAAATACCCCAAAAATTTTCGCACCTCCCTCCGCTCGGCGCGATTTTTTTAAGTGCGACCCCCTAACTTGAAATCCTGGATTCACCACTGTATTTCGCTTTCAAATATCTTGGGTTTGAGTGTACCTGATGATGATTATTTAAGAAATGCGTCGTATGCACTGAATATGATATCTACGTTTTCATTGATTGTTTTGTCCTATAAAAACATGAATAAGCACTTAAGTTTTATTTGGTGTTTCATATTGTATTACAAATGTGCAAAACAAAAACATCTTGATGGGAAGATAAGCAATTTGTAAAGTAGAGTTATAAAACATATTCACTCTGTCTGTGCCATCATTTTTATTAAAAAGCAGGAAAAATAGCAGGAAAGTTAATACATGAATGCATTTTTCTTTTATTGCAGTCATAATGCAATGGAAAGCGACTAGAGTTGAGAAGTATAAAGAAAGACAAAAATCAAGGGGAGGTAAGTCCACTTTTTGTAATAATTATAGATAAAATTGCTATGATCCTATTTAAATCCAATATTACACACCCAAAAAAAAAAACCGGAACACGAGTCGAACGCACGAAACATAGTGGTATGGTGGTAAGTCGCACAGATTACAACGACGCGCATCCCGGTGAGCCGGGTGAAATCTAGACAAGCTGTTGAGTCCGAAAAAGTCCTACACGGGTATAATAAAGAACACTAGTGAGGGGGACCAGGGGAGCGAACTTCGTCGGTTTGAAGAATATTATGATAAAAGTAAATGTCGTGTAACATATGCGTTGCAAANGGGGGGGGGGGGGACGACGAACGCCATAGACGCAGAAAATAAAACAAAATTAAACAAAAAGCAAAAAAAAAAAAAGCAAAATAAGTGTATGCAGTTTGCATCAGTTGGGTTTTGAAAAAAAAAGTGTCCTCTCTTTCATGAGAAAAACGCATGCAATATTTTATTGCAAAGATAACATGGTCAGCCTCAGTTTTCAAAATTTGGTTTTAAACATTGAAATATGTTGGAGCTAACCCGGAACAAGCTAAACGACACTTTCAACAATATCTCCGTTATTTCGTGGCTGTCAATTTTATTGGTGGAGGGAACCGGAGTACCCGGTGAAACCCAACGATCTGACGCAAGTCACTGACTAACTTTATCACTTAATGTTGTTTCGAGTACACCTCGCCTGAGCGGTATTCGAATTTGTAACATTAGTGGTGATATGTATTCTAAGTGGTAGCGTGCACAAAACTGCATAGAAACAACAAATGTTCTACGTAATGATGGCTTTTTATTAACTACATTATATCTTTTATTCAAATACTTGTTCAAAAGAACACTCAAACATCCAAGACACTTTGTATGTTTTCATGTATCATCCTGTCCTGATTATCCATGACTATAATCAGAATTAGGTGGAAATTTACAAACGAACTGCTATATATATATATTGATTCTTGATTGCTGACCGTTCACCTGTAAATAGTTCATGCATATTCAAAACAACAATTTCAACAATATTTACATAAACAAATCTGAATGTCACTTGATCAATTTTGAAGAAATGAAGAAATCCTATCACTCACTTACACACCTCAAGGTCTGAGCTTGACATAATTTTAAATTATTTTTTCTTTCATTTCAGAATGACACCAATTTGTCCGTTACTGCTTCCTATTGTTGTATTCAGTCTATTAACATTACCTGGAATAACTACGCGCGAACTATTGTTTGAACGAGTTGAAAGTTTCTTGAACTTGGAAAGACGCTTATTATCAGAAGCATTTTTTAGAAGCGAAAAAAAGGTTGATTATGACAGATTTCACACAAGCAAACGAATTTGTAGACTTCTGTGTGATCTTTGTAAGGCAGAAAGTAGAAGGCTGGGAACTCTTTGTATACAGCAGTGTCATGAGCCTAACCGGATGGACGGTGCAATATCAATATGTCGGACGCGTGTTTCCGTTTGAGGATCTTAACCCACATACTTTTCACTTCATTACCATCGAATGATTGAATAAATACAACGGGTCTTTTATCGCATTAAAAAATACTATATATTTTGTCCTGTCAGTTTTTTAAATACATTTGTGTATTGTTTGATTGTCAGTATATTGAAGAAGATGCATGTATATTTGTTAATTTCTGTTCCAATTGGGAGCAAAAACATGGAAATGAAAAAAAAAATCTTACATGTGCTAAAAGTCAGTATTTATCATTTAAGGTACCTAATCATCAAGATTGAACATCATATATAGTAAAAATTCATATTTAAATTCAGAAGTATATACTCGATTATAAGTGGGTAGATCGTCGCACCCTGGAATTACGAGGGCGCTATTAGAGACCCGCTGCTAAGTCGATTCAAGATAGCTGACAACAGAGAAATGAGCAATTAACTTATACAGTAAAACTGTTATAGCGTTTCATTATTTATTCTGTATAAATGATATAATGTTATAATTAAAAACAAATAAGTCAAGTTTGTTATTTCATAGTTCAGTATTACCCCTTTGGTATCGTCAAACTCTTCTTATCACAAACATCCCACCCGCGAATGAGTACATATACAGTTGTCTCTATCATAGAACCATAGCAAGTCGACCTTATCATAAACAGTACCAACGGCCTAATGCAAAGCTTGCTCCTTTCGCATACTGTAAATCGTGGTTTTGATTCAGGTCGATTCAAAGCAAAGACAATAAAATTGGTATTTGCTTCTTGTCCTCTAAGCACGCACCATTATGGAGTAAGGGCAAAGATTGGACAACACAGACCATCACGGGAAACCTGAAATAAGAGAATGTTCTTCAAAAGGGTTAGCAGTTCTGTCGTATGATAGGCACCTATCGTGATATTCTAAATGTCAAGTCCACTAGAATACTACATCAGACATTGAATTTAAGTTTGTTCATACTAGCTGTGACATTGCAACTTTATATCCCTACAGTAATAACCTAAATCGAGGCTTCTAATAATGAGAGGACATTTTACATAACTTCCGTATAAGAAGAACAAGCTCTAACATATCGTATCAACTGCGACCCACAACAAACTCTATGTGAAGTAAGTAAACGCTAGCGAAAACTGAATCATGAACAATCCAGAAACAGTTGTAATATTGGGCACACAAGATACAGGAGGAAGACAAACAAAACACAAAAGCAACACGCAACACAGAAAAACTAAAAAGAGGAAGCACAGAATTGGACGGCTATTAATTTGTTATAATGAATGACGATATATTACTTACCATTGATATAGCTCAAATGGATGAATTTTTAAAATAAAAATGAAATGGAAATTTAAACAATTAATTCCACACCGTCAGAACAGTACCACAATACAACTGAAAAATATCGTAGAAACAGTGGGAAAAATCAATACATGATCGTTCACTTTCCTGAGGCAGATGTGGTACAAGTCCTGCAGTAAAAATAGATTGATTACATTTTTAATGGGCGCAAACTACCCTCTATACGAGCACTGATTGTTATGCATAATATTTTGTAATATTATATACCAATTCTACAAAAGAGAGCCCATGGCCTTAAACATTCCGTAAAATTCAGTTGATGATTAGATCAACTGATCCAAATAATCACGCAATATATTGCCATCCCATGGCACCCATTGTTATCGTCCATTCGGTCGTTTGTTGTAAACTATGTAAGAAAAAAATGAAAATACCAAATAGCTAATAAGAAGCAGTAAATCGAAGGACAGACAATCCACTTTCCCAAAAAGGACATAAAAACAAACGGTGAACTACAAAACAGTACACACAAAACAAAAGACCAACATGAACCGTACAAAAACACCGTGGTGAACTCGAGCTACTGAATGATAAGCAGTACCTGCTTCACATGTGACACCCGTCGTGCTATTGATCAACGACACGAATATCATTGGACACAGAAAGCGTGTTGAACACCAGTATACGTGAATATATACAAATCAAATATACAATTTGAACACTCTACATAACATTGTTTTCAAGCGGGAATCGGATCGGAATCAAAGCACGAAACAAACTACATAAACATACCAAATGGACTAATTTGAATCGACCATAAATGTCTACTTTAAAAACGAAGTCATACAGGGATGAACCACACATACAGAACCAATAAAGCCTTTGTTACCCACCGAATGAGCTTAAAGTTTTAAAAACAAATAGTTTTAGAACACTACTTAATTTACACACAATCTTTTGACTCACTGGCACCGTAGGCTCAAGTGACTCTTTTCCCATTACTTGGCTTCCGTTAACTTTCAAGAATCACTGGGCCAAATTGTGATATACATTGGATAGCACTCTTCCATAATTGTGTCCAGTGAACTTGCTTAACATCAAAGATAATTGCCATGGCATCCGACTGGTTGAAAAATGTGAAATCTTAAAATCTTCTTCCGAACCACTGGATGAAATGAAACCATATTTTGTCCAAATACTCTTTAGGTTCGTTGACGGCGTCAATTATCCACCTTTGGTTTTCAAACATTATCATAAGTTTCTGAAATCCTATTTATCTAGTATTTTGAAATGACATTAAGATTGATCAAATATAAGTCAGCGTCCCAGAGCTATGCTTAATTAATGAGTAATTATTATTTTATTTTATTTGGGGGGGGGATAGGCAGTTCAAATCTTTATATAAGACCATAAGCATATGTTATGCAACAAATTGTGTCTCATTTGAACATATTTATCAATCTTCAATAATACTTATCAAAGTGACAGCTATAGCCATCTCTAAATGTAGACATATGTTGAACCAATTTTCATCACAGATAGTGCTTTTGCTAGACTTGATATGTAAAGATACATTTGATCACCATAAATCGATCATCATTAGTATGATTGTGACACATCGCTATGTAATATTAAAGTAACTGTAATTGTTCACCAGAAAGTACACAATTACCACATCTTTCTAGGAAATAATGTTATATACTATTCCCCTCTTTACTTTTGCAAATATGTACCCCTGCGGCCTTTTTCACAAGACTACGTAAGATAGATGATTATCGTAAGTGTAGGTATGTGATAAAGTTTGTCAGTGACTTGCGACAGGTCGATGGGTTTCTCCGGTTTCCTCCACCAATAAAACTGACGACCGCCATGATATAACTGAAATATTGTTGAATGTGGCGTTAAATACCATCAGATACCAACAATATCCGAAAGATGTGTTTCCAGTAGTATTATTTGTTTATTATTATTTTAATCGGCGTTAATGAAACACACATGACATTTGAATAACTTTCATTTCAACATAAAACCCAATCTAAATGCATATTACGCGTGTTAACCAACAGTTAATATTAGATTAACCAATGATTATATACAGCTTACAAAGACTGACTGTTTAATTAAGCTTATTTTACATGGGGATAGCTTTATTAAGTCTCTTATTTGTTGTAATTTACGCTCAGTTAACCACAAGGTAACCAGTTCAAATCATGACGTCATAGAAGATTGTCACGTTCGCTAAAATGTTTTAGGAGGGAATGTGTTGCTAAGAGCTTTGCACAACATGTGATTTTATAAAGATAAACCTGGTTATTTCATTTTGTGTTCTCTAATGTTGCCTCAATAATTTTATTTTTGGAAGTTTGGTAATCATCTAATGATTTTTTTTAGCTTCTTTTCTCTCATGTTTGAATGTATTGACTCATGTGAGGGTTGTCCTTGCATTTCTTGCGTCATTCCTGTGCTATACGTCTTAAAGAACATTCAAAACTCCTTTATATGATGTTAATAGTTAAAATTTCATACAATATTATGATGTCATGGAAAATATCTCCTTTACTGTCAGAAATTAAAGATGTAGAATATCATAGTACACAATTAGAAACAGCACTGTGCATCTTCAACGGTCCTTTCTGATGAAAAATAATACTAGAAATACAATCGTTGTTCATTTACTTGATTGTTGTGTCTAAATAAACGTCAGAGTATCATGTTGAATATTCTCCCGTGTTCATTTACATCCATATCCTTTCTGACTAATTACACAAAGCAAATAGTGTGTCAAGATCTATGTGAATTCCAGTAAAAATAGCAAGCATCTTGTAAATTAAATCTAACAGCTTACTCGGGTCTGATATCTTTGCGCAAATGTATAGTTCAATAATACAATTTCCTACTTGCCAATATGTCTTTTATCAAGAGTTGCTTCCCCTTTAAAGAGTGCTTCCACCCACAATCAACCAATTTGCCGATCAAAATGAACACTTAATTTAGAGAATACAGTTTGCACTACAAGGGATTTCCTCAGCGTGCAGCCTATTTGACCAACTGTTTAATATTGTGCTTCTGTATAGAATTATTCTATTTATTATTCCGTCGAATAAGCCATGGCAGGCAATATTGTACTGTGTGTAATAAATTCGCCATTGAGCTTTATTGTTTTCGTGATAATTCCCAATAAAAATACGTTTGGTAGATTTCGAGCTGACCCTCTGCGAAGTATTGTAACTCGTACATAAACGTTAGGAAAACCGTTAGGGGCAATCAACAATGGACAACCCAGA
>MJUT01058894.1:742291-770429 GCA_002080005.1 Gigantidas platifrons | reverse complement strand
GCTAGGATAAGTCGTTCCTGCTTCTTTAAAAACACCCGCAGTGTTATTCATATATATAGTCAAGTTCGGTAAAAGTATTGTCTGTGACAGAGGAAAGAAAACAAATCTACGTAAAAATTAAAAGAAGAAAAATATTTATTAATAAAAGTAATAATCTAAAACAAAACAACATCCGAAGTTTGTAGTTTAAACATAAGACTTTTGACAATGTCTATGTTCATGTGATATTTGAAAGCTTATGACTTGATAATGTCAATTAACATGTCTATAATTGTTTACAGTTCATGTGTTGAACAACTTTTTCCAATAGGAATATAAGAAACACAAGAAAGAAAAGTAATAGAAAGGGTTGGTGATTTAAACATTTACATATAATTTTAATTGTGGCAGTATAGATGGTCTGTCACTGAATAATTCTCGATTTGTCGATTATCTATCCACATGAGTTTGAAATAAAGGATAATCTGACACTCAATTGTCTGTTTGTTACCTTGAACTTCACATTTAAATCGATACAATTCCAAACAAAACTCTAAGACAAGCTGAATATGTTCACTTTTCCAATTGCAAGCTTCCCTTTATCAGCACCAGGGTATGGAGTCTACATTAAAAGCTCATACGTTATGCTATGTTTTGTACCCATTACAATTATTGTCTGGACAGAGCATAGCTTTTGACGCAAAAGCTACCAAAATAATATTGCAGTGTGCCCAGGACGCTAAAACAATTTCATGATTGTCATCATGAAGTGGTTGGTCGTTACAAAATATCAATTTCTCAAATGATTCTCAAATGACAATGGATATTTTCACGTAGATTTGGTCTTTGATCTAACACCGACAGGACTTTTAGCAAACCTGACTATGAGTAGCATGGCGGTGTCTGATAAGATAGAGGAACTGCTTATCCGTCTCGATCACCTGTTTTCTTTCTCGTTTTTATGTGAGATTCGTGTTGTTTTTAGTTTTCTTTGTTGCTTTTCTTGTTAACAACTCATACCTTATTCTAGAGCTTGTGCTCATATAGAGTGATTTTCTGGAGAGAGCTTAGCTGCTGACGCAAAGCAACTCAAACAAGGCTACGTTACTCCTAGGTTTACAATAAAGTGACACGCATAGTCTCTAAAGTGATACGCATAGTCTCTAACCAATGCTTATATGCAGCTTACAAAGACTGACTGTTTAATTCAGTCTATTTTACATGGGGATAGCTTTATTAATTCTCTTATTTGTTGTAATTTACGCTTAGTTAACCACAAGGTAACCAGTTCAAATCATGACGTCATAGAAGATTGTCACGTTCGCTAAAATGTTTTAGGAGGGAATGTGTTGCCAAGAGCTTTGCACAACATGTGATTTTATAAAGATAAACCTGGTTATTTCATTTTGTGTTCTCTAATGTTGCCTCAATAATTTTATTTTTGGAAGTTTGGTAATCATCTTATGATTTTTTTAGCTTCTTTTCTCTCATGTTTGAATGTATTGACTCATGTGAGGGTTGTCCTTGCATTTCTTGCGTCATTCCTGTGCTATACGTCTTAAAGAACATTCACAACTCCTTTATATGATGTTAATAGTTAAAATTTCATACAATATTATGATGTCATGGAAAATATCTCCTTTATTGTAAGAAATTAAAGATGTAGAATATCATAGTACACAATTAGAAACAGCACTGTGCATCTTCAACGGTCCTTTGTGATGAAAAATAATACTAGAAATACAATCGATGTTCATTTACTTGATTTTTGTGTCTAAATAAACGTCAGAGTGTCATGTTGAATATTCTCCCGTGTTCATTTACATCCATATCCTTTCTTACTAATTACACAAAGCAAATAGTGTTTCAAGATCTATGTGAATTCCAGTAAAAATAGCAAGCATCTTGTAAATTAAATCTAACAGCTTACTCGGGTCTGATATCTTTGCGCAAATGTATAGTTCAATAATACAATTTCCTACTTGCCAATATGTCTTTTATCAAGAGTTGCTTCCTCCTTAAAAGAGTGCTTCCACCCACAATCAACCAATTTGCCGATCAAAATAAACACTTAATTTAGAGAAGAATACATTTTGCACTACAAGGGATTTCCTCAGCGTGCACCCTATTTGACCAACTGTTTAATATTGTGCTTCTGTATAGAATTATTCTATTTATTATTCCGTCGAATAAGCCATGGCAGGCAATATTGTACTGTGTGTAATAAATTCGCCATGGAGCTTTATTTTTTTCGTGATAATTCCCAATAAAAATACGTTTGGTAGATTTCGAGCTGACCCTCTGCGAAGTATTGTAACTCGTACATAAACGTTAGGAAAACCGTTAGGGGCAATCAACAATGGACAACCCAGAGACACTGGCAACATTGGGCACACAGAACACAGGAGGAAATCAAACAAAGCACAAACACACAGCACAACATAGACTACTAAACAGATCAGCAACACTAACCACACCTAAAACCGGAGCTAAACCCATGTGCTCGCGAAGCTAGGATAAGTCGTTCCTGCTTCTTTAAAAACACCCGCAGTGTTATTCATATATATAGTCAAGTTCGGTAAAAGTATTGTCTGTGACAGAGGAAAGAAAACAAGTCTACGTAAAAATTAAAAGAAGAAAAACATTTATTAATAAAAGTAATAATCTAAAACAAAACAACATCCGAAGTTTGTAGTTTAAACATAAGACTTTTGACAATGTCTATGTTCATGTGATATTTGAAAGCTTATGACTTGATAATATGTCAATTAACATGTCTATAATTGTTTACAGTTCATGTGTTGAACAACTTATTCCAATAGGAATATAAGAAACACAGGAAAGAAAAGTAATAGAAAGGGTTGGTGATTTAAACATTTACATATACTTTTAATTGTGGCAGAATAGATGGTCTGTCACTGAATAATTCTCGATTTGTCGATTATCTATAAAGGATAATACTGACACTCAATTGTCTGTTTGTTACCTTGAACTTCACATTTAAATCGATACAATTCCAAACAAAACTCTAAGACAAGCTGAATATGTTCACTTTTCCAATTGCAAGCTTCCCTTTATCAGCACCAGGGTATGGAGTCTACATTAAAAGCTCATATGTTATGCTATGTTTTGTACCCATTACAATTATTGTCTGGACAGAGCATAGCTTTTGACGCAAAAGCTACCAAAAGAATATTGCAGTGTGCCCAGGACGCTAAAACAATTTCATGATTGTCATCATGAAGTGGTTGGTCGTTACAAAATATCAATTTCTCAAATGATTCTCAAATGACAATGAATATTTTCACGTAGATTTGGTCTTTGATCTAACACCGACAGGACTTTTAGCAAACCTGACTATGACTGTCAGTATGAGTAGTATGGCGGTGTCTGATAAGATAGAGGAACTGCTTATCCTTCTCGATCACCTGTTTTCTTTCTCGTTTTTATGTGAGATTCGTGTTGTTTTTAGTTTTCTTTGTTGCTTTTCTTGTTAACAACTCATACATTATTCTAGAGCTTGTGCTCATATAGAGTGATTTTCTGGAGAGAGCTTAGCCGCTGACGCAAAAGCAACTCAAACAAGGCTACGTTACTCCTAGGTTTACAATAAAGTGATACGCATAGTCTCTAAAGTGATACGCATAGTCTCTAATCATATAGCGTATGCATGACGAATTATGTAATGTATACCTATGAACTCTTGACTCTTGTGTCTTTTGGAAATAAGATAGGGACATATTACATATACTGATATGCATCATTTGAAAATATGATATGAAAAACGTAAGACAATTGCGTCTGTAAATGTGATAACGTAATTAAAACTAATCAAAAATTAGTGCAAATTTATTTGCAAATAAAATGTAGCATTGTGAAATAAATTAAACTGATAGATCACTTACTAAATTCGTTTCCCCATATAAATTCATAATTTACCTGCATCCATCAATAATCAATAAGCTTCCTTTCAATATAAATTTTGCGATATATATTTTTGCTATTTGCAATATAGTATCTGCTCCTGCAATTGTCAGGTTTTTGTTCTGAGAGCTGTGGATGAGTATTCGAATCTAGATGTAAACCAGTATACCGTCGATCAACATTAGAGTGGAGGTCTTATTGTGTTCCAAGGAACGACACGACAAGAAACTGCCAATGAGTATTATATCACACAGCGACAACCAAATAACCGATGAACCAGACTGCAGATATTAGAAGTAACAATATAAACGTTTTCAAACTGTTCAAATTATATTTGTATCTTATCCCTATAGATAGTCCCTTCCATGTAGAAACGTCATTAAATGTCACAGATTTTCTAAGCAGAAAATGGTTAAATATTCCACACATGGCAAGAATAAAAACTTAGATATCGCGTTCCTTGAATAACCTTGACCAAATATGCCCAGTCAAAAGATTGGAAACTAAAATTATTCAGAAGTCTTTGGGAGCAAAGAACCCAAAAGCGCCTCATCATGATAACCAAAGTCAGATATACTTGGAGGAGGAGAACCTTTTGGTGATATTTACATCGATTTCAATAATAAACATTTCTAATAAGCCATGGCATGGCTGCAAACACAATGACTACAAGGAAAATGACACCCCGCGAATATTAATCCACCAACAGAACTGACAAATGTAGATATGGAATTTAGAACACAAGATGAATGGCTTTCAACTGGAATGCTCAAATACAAAAATATGTATATCAAGCAAAGTGTCTGGATAAGATATCAAACATCGGCTATGGTTACTAATATAATTATGTTCTTATTATTAGAATAAAAACTGTATTTTATATATTTATTCAATATAAGATTTGTCAATGTTCAAATATTGATCTTGTAGTTGATAAAGCAACACTGAATGCAACGTAGGATTACACTATGTAAAATACCTGAAGTTGCAATTATTAAAGATTACGATTTTTAAGGCTTTGAAATTTGTTATTTGAATTAAAATAACGCTATCCGGATTTGGCCCTTTGGTTCTATTACTCCCAAAGGTTTTTAAACGATTTGGCTTTCCAATCTTTCGTCTTTAAAAGTACATGACGAAGGTTATTACAGAAAAGGGTCGTACGCTTTAAATTTGATACTTTCGTTTTCATTACAAAATAATGCAGCTTACTATGTAGCTATGACGTCATTCGTGTCATTTAGTCAGATATATTTACCAACAAAGGTTTTATTATAATATGATAATGGCAATATGATAGCCATGTGCAAAAAAACAAACCCCGTAAATATCGAATTTAGTGCACACGACGCGTTTACAGAATAATATTCTTCTGGTACTCTCAAAGTCAAAAGAATGGAAACCAAAATAATTCAAATGTCTTTGGGAGCAAAAAACCCAAATCGTCCCAATATGATAGCCAAAATCGGCTAAAGTCCCATATTCCCGAAGAAAGAGAACATTTGCTTTGTTAATATTTACATCAATTTCAATAACAAATATATCTACTAAATATTGCAAGGGCTGCCAAAACACTGACTACTGGGCAGATGATACCTCCCCCGGGACTAATAATGAACCAGCAGAGCTATTGACCAAATAAATTTTGAACACGACGAATAACTTTCACCCGGTACGTTCAAAGACAAAACATGGATGTCAAGCAAAAACGAAAAAGGACTAGGTAATATAGCCAAATGCTGCTATGGTTACCAGTATATGTTTGGATTATTAGCATAAATAATATATTTATCACATTAAAGTGTGTCAATATAAGATTTGTTAATGTTCAAATATTGATGTAATTGATAATGCAACCCTGGATGCAACGTAAGATTTGATTGAACGTAACACTATATATATACAAAATATATGATATTTTCCATTATTAAAAGTCACGATTTTTAAGATTGTGAAATTCCTTCATTTGAATTGAAATAACCCTCTAGTATTACAAAAAAAACCAAAACATGTCGATATAACAAATATTCATTAAAAGTAAATTTGCAGCATTAAAATCAATGATTGACGCCGGAAACTATTCAAGTACTATGCAGTTGTATTGCAATTTATACCTATCCCGAATGAAGGGTATTAAAGTGCTTTATATAGGCGATCATACCCGATATTCGCTATCCGGATTTGGCCCTTTGGTTCTATTACTCCCAAAGGTTTTTAAGCTATTTGCCTTTCCAATCTTTCGTCTTTAAAAGTACATGACGAAGGTTATTACAGAAAAGGGTCGTGCGCTTTAAATTTGATACATTCGTTTTCATTACAAAATTATGCAGCTTACTATGTAGTTATGACGTTATTCGTGTCATTTAGTCAGATATATTTACCAACAAAGGTTTTATTATAAATTAATAAAAGATTGAACCGGTCATCGTAGTGGTCGACGCTGTCTGTTCGTACTAAAGTACAAGTGAACTGCAAATTAAGAACATATCCGACATAAGAGTGGACGTTTTATTGTGTTCTAAAGATCGACATAACGAATTGCCAAGGAGGATTCTATCACAAAGCGACAACCAAATAGTCGATGAAGCAGAATGCAGATAGAAGTAACAATAGAAACGTTTATATCTGGCTCTTATGCCTAATAGTGGTCCGTGTCATAGATGACCCATACCAAGGTGTATACGTCACTAAAACTTTTAGATTTGTTTCCAAATATTAAACACATGGCAATATGATAGCCGTGTGCAAAAAAAAAAAAAACTCCGTAAATATCGAATTTAGTGCACACGACGCGTTTCCAGAATAATATTCTTCTGGTACTCTCAAAGTCAAAAGAATGGAAACCAAAATAATTGAAATGTCTTTGGGAGCAAAAAACCCAAATCGCCCCAACAGGATAGCCAAAATCGGCTGAAGTCCCATATTTCCGAAGAAAGAGAACACTTGCTTTGTTAATGTTTACATCAATTTCAATAACAAATATATCTACTAAATATTGTCAGGGTTGCCAAAACACTGACTACTAGGCAGATGATTCCAAATATTTATTAAAAGTAAATTTGTAGCATTAAAATCAATGATTGACGCCGGAAACTATTCAAGTACTATGTAGTTGTATTGCAATTTATACCTATCCCGAATGAAGGGTATTAAAGTGCTTTATATAGGCGATCATATCCGATATTCGCTATCCGTATTTGTTCCTTTGGTTCTATTACTCCCAAAGGTTTTTAAACTATTTGGCTTTCCAATCTTTCGTCTTTAAAAGTACATGACAAAGGTTATTACAGAAAAGGGTCGTGCGCTTTAAATTTGATACATTCGTTTTCATTACAAAATATGCAGCTTACTATGTAGTTATGACGTTATTCGTGTCATTTAGTCAGATATATTTACCAAAAAGGTTTCATTATAAATTAATAAAAGATTGAACCGGTCATCGTAGTGGTCGACGCTGTTTGTTCGTACTAGAGTACAAGTGAACTGCAAATTAAGAACATACCCGATGCAATTCAGCCACTTAATAATACACCAATAATATACAAAGTCTAATCGAATACAATGGTGTTGTACAACCTGAAGTCAAATTGACAATTTCAGAAGTTAAGTAATCTGCAGAGTATTGTCACATCAAGGTAACTAAAGGAGAGATATCTTTACATAATTTTTAGAAAAGAAATTCATGAAAATATATTTTTAATATGGATCATGAGTTGTTAATTTTGTCTTTGTAAATGGACACTTGAACGTTCAAGATCTACGCTTACGTACAGTCAAACCTGCCCATGCGGTCACTTCTATTAAGCAGTCACCTGTTTTAAAAGGTCACCTTTTCTTCGCCTATTATAGAAAATTTCATATGAATTGAGCCTCTTTTAAGAGGTCACCTGTCTTATAAGGGTACTTTTTCTTTGTCCCAAAGGTGTCCTCTTAATACAGGTTTGACTGTATATGTCTTTATGACTATGTCTTTTGATGCTGATTCAAGTTGGGTTCGTGTTACTCGATCTTTAGTTTTATATGTATGTTTTGTAGATCGTTTTTTGTCCGTTTGTACTTTCTCTTTTGATCATTGTGTTGTCTGTTCTTCTTCGATATACGGATTCTGCTTACCCGTTTAGTATCATCAAACTCTTCTTGCATGAACTGTTCTGTTTGTAAGCGACTTTACTCAATCTTCCTATCACAAAAATTAGTCAAATTGCTAATAACGAACTGCAAATCATCATCATATAACAACATAGTAAAAAGGGCTTCTAACAGCCGCCTCAAATTGACATTAAAGGCCCTTTTGGACAATAACATTACTGGGGTATGATTGCATAAATGTAATACAATCTACGTTTGCAGATGTAAACACGCATTCTGTTAATTACGAAACCCATAGCTCTAATCATGTTACGTATTTATGACGAAAGCATTGGAAAACGAGACACATAGTTCTCTATTTTTGACGTATTTCCATACATACGATACGGACATGTTACACATACTGATACACGTCAATTGGACATATGTTACAAACAACGTAAAACTGTAAATACCAGCCATGATGAAATTACAAATTAAGATAGCAAGCGTTTACCTAGTTAAGGACACAACATAGGCACATACGGTGTCAACCTTTCGTTTCGTTATTGTAGGTTTAGTTTAAGCCCATCTATATCAGGATTTTCCAACACGTGCAGCAATAGTCACTAGTAATCGTTATTTTAAAAATACAGTGGAACCTGTCTTATCCGACACATCAAGGGACCGGGGAAACGTGTCAGATTGTACAGGATGTCGAAATACTCAGGTTTTATTTTAATGAACAGAAATACTGTGTGACCATAAATTTTGATCGGATGTCACAGGTTGTCGGAAAACTGAGGTGTCAGATTGTACAAGTTCCAATGTATTAAACTTCCTTTCTTACATGTAAGTAATACACTTCCTGTTTTCCTTTAATGCATTGCGGTTTGCTAAGAGTCCTACTGTTGTCTGCCAAATAACTTAACCATTCCGAGGAACTTATAATTAAGTCGTTGTATCAAACTCTCTATGGTCGTCAGTACATATTGGTTGATATCAACTGGTTTCAGACACGTTTCCAGTATAACATGGATATATGAGTTTCCTTTTACTGTCTTAGGGAAGTAGAACTTCACGACTGATGGCATTAATAGGACAGGATAAGTTAACCCTTCCGGTGCACACATGGTCTTATTGTGGGAGTTCCGGTTATGCAATTTATATTATTGGCTTTGCTTGTTCTAGTTTTATGTTTGTATTTTATTTTTATACAGATCGCTCTTTACTCCTAAATCTCCTGTATACCCTTCGTTTGTCTTGTTTTTACCGATCATAACTTTCTCACCTTCATAACCGTATTTGAAATGATAACATTGATATAAAGAATGTGCATGAACGAAGATTGCTAGTGAAAGGAAAGATAACTCCTAGAATACAATAGTGTATATAATTTCTCAGTCGTGATTCTGAACACTTATATGCTACGATGATAACGCATAGAAAGTGTTGCAAGATATGACGAAAACTTGTTATAAAGGGTCCTAAAAGAAATTTGACAGTCCATGCAGATCAGAACAAAATTCACGAAATCATAAAGGTTCAAAAGTCCGTATCACCAAAATGATTTAGCATAACCTAATAATAACCACAAAGAGTACAAAGTATCTTGAAACTGATGATCCAACTATTTCCATGCTTTTATCATACCCAAACCGTGCTTGACACCGCATATTATAATTTATATAGTGACTGTAAACAGCATAGGAAGTGAAAGTAGAAACTATGTTGTAAATATATAGTATTTAACAACTGTTTGACCTTAAAGACACACTTTAAATGACTTGTTGACTAATTTTAAAACAACATTATCATTATATGCAACCTTGAATTATCAGTATATCAAAGATATTGTTATACTAAATATTACTAAAATTTACTCTTTGTTATTTGGTTAACCTTAACTACTTAGAATCATCTATACAAAACATACACACCCACTGAATATCCACTTTTTGTTTTCAATAAGATTTATAACAACTGATTTTATCATTACTCTCACGCTAGCATTGTTCCATGAGTTAATACGGATTCTGATTAACCATTTGCAGGGGCGGATCCAGAATTGCAAGTTCGGGGGGGGGCAATTTTGGGGGTATTTCGTGTGAAAAATCACGATTTTACGCAAAAAATCATATTTTTTCCAATTTAAGGGGGCGCGCAGCGGGTGCGCCCCCTGGATCCGTCCCTGCTTTGGTATCTTCAAACTCTCTTAATACGGTTAACAATGTTTAAGCTTAGATACCTTTCTAATAAAAACGTAGATATCAAATTGAGTGCGCACCGCGCTTTTTTGGAACAACCTTCATCAGGTACGCTCAATTTCAAATGATCTGAAAGCCAAATAATTCAATATAGGATTAAACGGTTCTTTTCAGGAGTTCATGTATGTGTAAACGGTGCCGATGCAATTGCAAAATGAATAAACGGAAGGACGTTTATGTAAAGTTTGTGAGTGCATCGGCACCGTTTACACATGCATGAACTCCTGAAAAGAACCGTTTAATACTTATAATTCTTCCATGTGAATCTTTTCCCTATTTTGATTATTAAACTGATTTTCAGGCTTGCTTTCAATCGGACACTATCGTAGTTTCCTGTTGGCGGCAGCCATATTGTTTATACTGGTTATGCAAAAAAGTTCATCGAGTTATGAACGGGTCAAAACCGAAAAAGTTCATCGAGTTATGAACGAATCAAAAATAAACACGTGACAGTGCTCATGTGCAATCAAAAGGCACGAAAACAATATACATTGATTCTACAAGAATTATAAGTCTGTGAACAACAACAACCAAAGGGCCTAAACAGGATAGTCAAAATCATCTAAGTTTATCTATGCGTGAGGAATAATAGTTACACGATTTAAGAACTATAAATTTCGATAAAAGATATATCTTATAAACCATGTCAGCATGTTAAAGCTATTAGTTTCCATGGATTTGAATGAATAAATTAAAAGGGTACATGAGTACACAATCACCATAAATCTTCGGAGATACTGATATTGTCACAGAACACGCTGATCTTCATGACAAATATATTGCTGTTCAAACTGACAAAGCATCCAACAATGTAAGGCTGTGTGCAAGACACATTACTTTGATTGTTAAATTACTGAACTATGAATCAATAATACATTGTCATCTCATGAGATCTGTTATTTTTTTTATCACATTCCCTCCCCCATTTACTGGACTGTTATATGTTATACTTTGAGAGTCGATTATCTTTGAATACTAAATATATTTATAAGGTTCTCCAAAATACTAATTAATTATTTCTGTTTTCGTCGTTTACAAATGGGGAAATCACTAATGCTGACTTAAATCATAAAATAGTTTGAAACTAATTAATGAATATGATAGCAGTCCTCCAATGATATGCTTCAAGACCAAATAAATTAAAAGAAAATATGACAGAGATATGCTGATAGTGCTTCCAGGGAAATATGATACGAAAATATTTAAAGTACAAATAAGAAAACACAAAACGGATATGCTACACGTGCGTATAGGCATGCGATACGAATATGCTACAATTTTAAATAATTAAACACGACACGGATGTGCTACAAGTAGTTATAGGAAAATACGTATATGATGCAAGAAAATACCACATTGATATACTATAAATTCTTACAAGAAAATTCGATACCGATATTCTGCGGGGTTATTTTCTTTCCCGTTATCGTCATTATCCTGTAATACAGTGCTACATGTATTTTGGGGCTTGAAGGGAACCATTTATTTCTCCTACAACTTCTTCTTACTTTACTATGTCGTTTGTTAGACCAGTAGCATTGTGTCTGATTACTTCCTCCTCAGGTCCATGTAGTATCTGATATCGGCAGATGTCTTCAAAAAGTGCATTTGTCACCTCTTATATATTATTTACTTTTTAGTGGTGTTCGAATTTTTAGTTTGCTATGTAGTGTTTTGTTGATCATTGTTTGTCTGTTTGTTCTTTTCCATGTGGCCAATGTTTGGTCTGTCTCTCTGATTACCCATTTGGTATCTTGAAACTTTTTGGACACGGCTCTTTAGTTCTGGTACTGTACATTTGCACATCAGTACGAAAAACCATAGAAAGTGTCAGAGTAATACAAAAAAGGTTTTTGTAATGTGAGGTTTTGTATAAAATAGGTGGTCGAAGACTGACAAAAATTTTGGAAATCGGGGAGAAAACATATTCAAGAGGAGAGGGTAGGGATCCCATTAACTGGTTTAACCCTGCCACATTTGTGTGTCTGTCCAAAGTCAGGACCTGGATTCCCAACATGATATGTTTTGGCCTTATTGTGTTCAGTGAGTTCAGTTAAGATCAGAGGTGATTGTTCGTTTTGTTGATGACCATGACCGTTTAAACTTTATTTTATAATCATAACAAGTGTTGCCTGAGGGCAAGTGTGCACACAGAAATGTGCTGTCCAAAAGGCAAGTGTGGATGTCAATATTTCATATTATTTAACTAAAAAAAAAAATCATGGACACAGGGGTCCTGGATTTTTTTTTTAATAAAAAAATACACTATGCAGAAAACTACAGAGTGAGCAACACGAACGCCACTAAAGACTATGGATGTGCTCTGATCTATGGTTTAATTCCAGGACCTGCTTATTGAATTCTAAAGAAGATATTGTGTTTTAATTAAAACGTAGATATTAAATTGAGTGCGCACGAGACGTTTCTGGAATAATCGTCATCAAGTACGCTCAAAATTTTCAGAATAAAGTCCAATGAAAGGTCACACTTCCCCCCTAAAAATCAATTTTCAATTAAATCGATTTCATTGTTTTTTATTTTTACTTGTTTGTTTGTTTAGTTTTTTTTTATGAATAATAAAATTCATCTCCTTTTTTCCCTTTTTTTCTTGTTTAAATCAATGATCAACAATATTCCAGAATCAAACAAATGAATAAATATAACATAGCATCTTTCCTTTACATTGTCAAGATTCTATATTTATAAACTATTGACCTGAGTAACCTTGCTAAACAATGCCGGTTCAGTGTGTTTTAAATCGGTCATCCAATCAGGACGCTCATTATTGTCCAAGATAAAAATACATCGCTAAAATTAGCTGTGTTCTAAAACTTCAATTCATAAATTTATATATAGAATAGAAATCGGAGATATTTCGTCATAAAACTTCACACATGGTTTTATCTATCATATTTCTTGAAGACAAGCATAAACTTGTATTGCATTTATCAATATTTTATGAGTACCAACAGTTTTTTCAACACCGTATCTGTTCACGTGACTACACATGCTACTCACAATGACCCGTGACCCAGATTAGCAGGTGTCAGGAATATTTTCTGTATATGGTATATAATAATCAGAAGTATAATAATATAATACTTTGTTTTATTAGAAATTTTTTTTAAAAATAAAATCATGAAGATATAATATTTTATGTGGATTATTTAGGATGGTAATATATATATTAATGAGACTGAAAATAACATTTGCAATACATTAAACATTTACATACAACATCAACGTCATCAACCTTAACATATGAGTAGAGCAGTGATCTCTATATTATAAATAATACTAAAAGCATTTTTCATGTCATTAAACGTCCTAGTTTCATTGCTAAGTGCTATTTATGGTTACTATATTTACATATTAATATTACGATAAATACAATAAGTAATGCACGATATTATTATATTGCTTTATAAACAACAAAGGTAATTTCGCTTTGTCCTGTTCTGTTTCTAAGGTAATTTTACATACTAGGAATTCTCTGTTAACTTGATAAACAAAATCAAATGAATAAAGGTGGGCCTTTTATGTTTCTAAGGTATTTTTATATACTAGGATTTATCTGTAAACTTGATAGAAAATATCAAATGAAATAAGGTGGGTATTGTACACTGCATGATGGTAATGTTATGCAAACTTGACTTTTAGTGGGGTTTGTGCTACTCGATCTTAAGTTTTATATGTATGTTTTGTAGATCGTTGTTTGTACCTTTGTACTTTTTGTTTTGGCCATTGTGTTGTTAGTCATTGTGTTTTCTGTTCTTCTTCGATATACGGCGCGTTTTTTGCATAATATTCATCATGGTACGTTTATATACTTGGATTTATATGTGAAGTTTGAAAAAAAAATGTTGATATTGTACACGGCATGATGCCAATATATGTAAAATTTTAATAGGTATGAAATAAAAACGTAGACATCTAATCTAGAGCACACAGTGCGTTTGTTTGCATAACCTTCATCGGGAGCGCTTAAATTTGAAACATTGGAAGGCCAAATGATTATATTTCAGCTACTGTATAACGTGAAATATTCGCGGCCGTTTTATTTTCGCTATTTTGGCGGTTGAATGTCATACGGGAAAATAAAACTGTCGCGAATATTTGACAATATATTAACTAATATGCTTTGCCATTACAAAAGATCCAAACCCGCGAAATTAAAGCTGCGCGAAGTTAGATTAAGTCGGTAGACGGCGAAAATATCCCGGTTTACAGTATATCATGACTACAAGACATATTATAGTAGCTGCATATGCAAATGCAGTATCAATATCTCAATTGATATGATATTCCAGAACTTATGGTTCCAATCAGGATTTCCGTGATAGGGGGTTGCTGGCAACAAAAAGGCTACTGAACCAAGGGTCCCTAATGATTACAGAATAGCTGTACCTTAAATGACCACGGATATGTCTCGTTTGTCGTAATCACAATCCATCATTTCCTCATTCAAGACTTATCACGGGGTATGTAGCAAGCGAAAAACGATGGGTGCTCCTAGTGGCCTTTCTCACGTCAAAATTGGATGCCAAATTCGATTCATGTGGTTGCTTTATGATTTTGAAAACGAGGGGAATTCACAAACATTACAATGTCATGTCCAATAATATCTAAACAACACTGCATACCTTAGTGGTAAACTTCATGGCCTTCCTTGCAACCCAGCTGTTAATTACTTTTTTTGCATATGAAACAATTTTATTTTTTCAATACTTTTGTGAATGTGTAATCATAATTTATCTTTGTGTGTGTTTTTATTATCATTACTACTATTTTAATTTTTGATTTGAGGTTTTTACACACCGTTGGCCTTGGTCAGGTCAGGTCACCTTGAGTGCCATGTCTCGAGGTCCTCATATCCTGGTATTGACTTCTTAGGGAGTAATTAATTGTATAATATAATGCCCTATATAAGAACTGTAACTATTATTATTAATAAACTGCATCGGTGGTGTAACGGTTAGCGTACTCGCCTGGAGTACGATAGATCGTGGGTTTGAGCCTCGATTTGGTCAAACCAAAGACTGTAACATTGGTATTTGTTACTTCTCTGCTAAGCACACATCATTAAGTAGAAAGAGCAAAGACTGTTATTCAGTGAGCTAGCACTATGCAAATCCAAGTAAGTGTATTGGTCTAACACAAAGTGGATCTCATCATCATCGCATTGTAAATTAACCTCTATATCATAAATAATACTAAAAACATGCTTTAGGTTATAAAACTGCAGTTTTATTGCTTAGAGGTAGTTATAGTAACTTTATTTACATAAAGATAATAATATTACGATGAATAAAACATACTGTATCTGATATTGTTTTATAAACGACTAAGATAATATTGGGTTGTCCTGTTATGTTTCTAAGGTACTTTTATATACTGGGATTTACCTGTGAAGCTTGAAAAAAAATGAAAAAATGTTGATATTGTACACGGCATGATGCCAATATATGTAAACATTCAATAACTATGTAATAAAAACGTAGATATCTAATCTAGAGCACACACGGCGCATTTTGCATATTATTATACTTCATGTATGTAAGCTGTAATTTTATTGGATAAGACGAGGGTACAATTCTGCTCTGACACATGGCTCAGCGGGTAACAATTTGTTTACTGTCACCCTCTCATATTTGTCTTTTTATATGCAAGAATATATATATCTACCACTCTAGTGCTGGGTGGTTAATAATTCTAGGTTCTAGCAAAATTACTTAACATCTGTAAAAATGAATAGACTGAATATGAAATGAAACATTAAAATGAAAAAAAACATCATTGCAAATGAGAAAGTTTTATTGGTCATTGTATTGTCGGTTTTTCTTCATGTTAGGGCTTCGGATTGCATCTGTGCATGACGAACATGTTCCACTTAATTTTTATATAATGGCAAGATTGTCGTGCAGGAGATTGGCATTACCTTAGCATTCTATGATACCCTAAGCATACACTATGTTTTTTTATAATATTTTTACACCTTTCATATAGTTTTTATTCTTGTTATGACTGTCAGTAACGGACAGAAGAAGCAGTAGTATTATATACATTAAAACCTACCTTATGTGACATTCCAAGGAATATTCAAATACGGTCCCATACGACAGGTGGTCACTAAATACAAGTTTATTTAATATGAAATGAACTGTGAAGGGAAATTAAAATCAAGGTCGCATAATACAAGTTTTTTCTCTATAGAGGTGATTACTAAAACAGTCTTGACTGTATAATGCATAATTATGAACTGAATAGACCATAAAATAAAATATCGGTAGTACATTTATGGTGTATTTACCGTACCTTTCATTGAGGATGTTAAAAGGTTTATTGCACACATATATGCATATTACAGGTGTACATTATAATAATGGATAATAGACGTTTAAACATTTTGTTGTTATGTTAATGCACAAATTACCTTAAGTTGTTTTCATAAACAAACACATTTATATTTTTACAAACAAGCAAATATCGCTTAGGAACCAACATTTGTAAAAATGTATTGATGAGAGATAGAAAAATAAATACTCTCATACTCGTAGCCAAGATGTTTACGATAGACTCGTGAATCAAATTTGCCATACGCGGAAGCAATGTGTTCTTGCAGCCAGGAGTTTGGTGTTCTTATGGAAAAATCCTTGATTGTGGCAATTTACAAGCGCGTAATTTGAAATCCAGAAAACACTATTGCTTTTACTCAGCATTTAAATGATTTCCTTAAAATAAATTGTGGAATTGTTTGACAAACTCTATTCTCTGGGGTTATTGGAGTACCATCCTGTATTGTATCAATTGCCAAACAACTATTGTGAATTGAAGAAATGACTATTTTCTATACAGTATTTCTTGAAATAAATGGGGAGAAATGTATCAGTCTAACAAAAGATAATAGTAATTTTCACACTACACCTTTAAAGTTATCAAAATGTAATTTACAGTTTATGACTGATTAAATATTAGCATACACAAGCCCAAAACTACTGTTTGAAATTCACCTGAACAATTAGCGGTTCACCAAGCTTAGACTATTGACAATTATTTACTCAAGTCACAATTGTATGCCGAGACCGATTCTTGTGGTTGCCTTGTGATTTTGTTTAAATTTGTTTGATTTATGAAGTTTCCTAGTGATTTCATTTACAGAAATATTTTGCTTACAACAACATCACCGTGTTCTCCAATAAGGCTAGACGATGGTTTTTTTTTCAAGTAGATTGTAGTAAATCAATTGGTCTTGCAAGTTTTATTTTACCATAATCATATTGAACACCCTTATGTCATTAAGGAGTTGATTATGCATAATATAACGGTATATGCACATAGCAATAAGATATGATTCAGAGTTTGACCCTTCATACCAAGTATGGTTTAAAACCTTCCTGTGATTTCAGAAGAGATCATCGTATCAAAAGTTGTAGTGACAACTGACTCAAGGTGATGGCAAACGAACGATTATCGGAATTGTTTGTCGATAATTACACTTATAGATTAAATTTTTTTTTTAGCAGGGAATGCAATGAAAAAGTAAAAATACCACATTGTCAGAACAGTTTCAAAACCCATTCTAGAAATCGTAGACAATTCTCAATTCACCAAATTGACACCCCTAGCACACATTTACATGAGCGCTCAATATCATGGCACTTCAATAAAAAGTGGCTGTTTAAATTAGTCTTATTAACCCATTAAAATAAAAAATAAATATCCTGGGGAATATCAAACTATTTTCCTTCCTGGTTTTTGCATAATGAACAGTACCTTGAATTGCATTAAATACCCGTAGTTTGTTTACTAGTAACAAACAAGTAATTTATCATTACATCATAATGTACAAAACTCTGAGATTACTCACTCACTATATATATATAGCATATATATATATAGATATATAAATATATAATTTGATGTATTGTGTATTGCGTCTCTCCTTTCCATTCAGCAACTTTTTTTCCTTTGCATGATTTTTTAAATTGATTGAAAATAAGGAATTTGCATTTTTTTCTTATTATAATGATTGATTTGGTTTTGTTTGGCTGTGGTGTTTAACGCCTTTTCAACAATATTTCAGTCATAACGTGGCAATCAGTTTTATTTGTGGAGGAAACTGGAGTATTTGGAGAAACCACCGACCTGCCGCAAGTCACACACAAACTTTATCACATATGTTGTATCGAGTACATCTTGTCATGAGCAGGGTTTGAACTCACAATATTATTAGTGATATGCACTGAATGTATAGGTAATTGTAAATCAACATACCATACGATTATTTCCACGACGGCCCTCTATAATGCATAACCATACAGACGTAATGTTGATTAACGGTGCTGATAGAGTTTATTTTAGCTTCATACTTACACTTCAATTAACTGACAAGACATTATGTCTGCGTTCTTCAATTCCGGTTTTTGTTGTTGCATGGGTTATGAAAATAATCAAATTTCAAAAATGAAAGGAAAGTTTGAACAGGATCATCATTAACTCTGCCAATATATAAAACAACGAACATCACAAAGAGTTCGAAGATACCACAATCAGACATATGACGTTTGGTAATCTAGCTTGGAATAGGTACAACAATGTAGAGGGTTTAAATACAGACGCACGTATTAATTTATATATTTAACATATATCGTGTTGTGTTTTTGCTTTGTTTGTCTACGTTTTGTGTACCCTATGTTGCCGGTTTGTCCGGATTGTCCATTTTTGTCCTTCGGTATTCTCTAACGTTGATGGAATAAAAAAAAAGGAAATAAGTAGATTTAACGACGAGGGTTGACATGAATAATAATGCTCTTCCTTATTTATTTCTAAATCATTTCTACAAAGGATTAAGATGAAAGAGACAATGAATTGGAAAGTTTAGATATCTGAAAATATAAATACACGTTTGCTACCATGGCAAACTGTTCATATGGTAAATGACCGATTTCTAAGCAATTTTTTTCACTTAAATCTTCATGGCAATATCGACAATACCGGATGCAAATAAATAAATAAACATTACCTTACGATATATTTCAAGGTTTTCTTACTATGCTATTTCACAATAACTACTTTAAATAACCCGGGGAATACCTTAAATCCCCTTCACATAGGTATCGAGACAATACGGGAAACCAAACCATCCGTATAAAAAACGTTTCCAAAACAAAAGCATATAAACAATACAATGTTTATATATGATGGAATTCGGACCCTTGTGGATATATTTTATCGGAGTGAGTGAGCAGATCAGATGTACAACTATTAAGGTTGAGACATTGTGGTGTAAGTAAACACATTTTAGTTGAATCATTTTTTATATATTACAAATAGCGGAGAAAAGTATACGGAGCTTTCAATTTTTTCAATAAATTTAATATAAAATTGCAGAAAAGAATGTAATTTTTAGTATGTCACTTTCATATAAATTTTAGATGCTTTTTTTATATGTAATATTTTATGATTTATAAATAGCCTCATGCTATTTGTTTCCAATTATATATTTTTCTTTAAAATATATCATAAATGAATAAATTATAAATCAAAATTATATATATACATTGTGCATTGTGTGTCTTTGTTTTTGTTATGTAAATGTCTTGTCTGTGATGTCTGTATTAAATATTTGAAAATTACAAAAAAGTTATTTCTCTACAAAAGTACTATCAATGTTTTAATAGAAATTAATTTATTTTTGTCTTTAACTTGTACATTTTGTATATTCTAAAAATTGTAATTTATTAAATTATTTTGGAATCGTAGAGTAAAACTACAATGTACAACTAATTTTGCTTTAATTGAGAAAACAAAATCAGAATCGTACGTTAATTGACTTCAGAAAATTTTTGGGGAACTTGTAGTTTTATATCAAAGATTTAGGGAAAATCCAAACACTTCTGCTCACTGTCTGTTGTATATCATATATATATATATATAAACGTCTAAAATGGTTTGTAAAACAACACCAAGTACACAAAACAAAGTGATAAAGAATTAAACACTTCGTTTTGTGTACTTGGTGTTGTTTTACAAACCATTTTAGACGGTTTATAAATAGTATTTTACTTGTATAGTATCGTTATACCGTAGCGATCCAACACCCCGTAAGATTGATCGTTGACTGGTTTATATATATATATATTGGTGTAGTTTTTTTTTGTATCAAAACATACACTATACAAATTCAGTTGATTATTGAGCAGAAGTAATGATAAACTGTTTTTTGTTTTTTGAAAGTTGTGTCTTGGTACAAATAAAACAAATTTACAACAAACAAACAGACAAACAAAAAACCAAAACAAAGAAAAAAATCTTCAAGCATGAAAACAAAAAACAATCCAAACTAAAACACAAACAAGGAAGTAATATTTTCCCTATATCTGAAATCTGGTTTGTGGTTGTTTTCTTCACTAGACTGTTCTTTCCGATTTTTTATACCCCTGGTTCTGAAAAAAAAAAATGATTTCATTATTAATTATGAAAGCATTTACGATTACACAGAACAAACTTGTGTTTATCTCGAAATAATTTTCATTATTTTCACAATGAAAAATAATTATATTGTTAATGTTGCATAAATTTACATTATTTTAAATTGTTCAGTGATCCTTACAAAATAGCAATCGTATTGAAGTATTAAATGTTACATATATCTTAAATAAAATGGAGCTTCTACTATTTGGGTTTTTATGGAACAAAATGAAAAACAAAACACACCACAGCGTCAGAATTGTTACAAAATATAATAGGAAAATGGAAGAAATAGAGAGAAAAATCGTTGTCTCCTAAAACAATTCCAAGACCATGCAAAATGTAATATTTACTGACTTGGTATAGGCAAAGCTGTGAGATTAAACTAATTGTAAATATGTTTTGCTTGTATATTTATTCTTTGTGACGGAGAAGTGTATATTTCTAGACATCATCGGAAAACATAACAGACAAACAATGGTCAATTTTGAACCACAATCTAATTATCAATACAATCTCTCGTTATCTGTACGAAAATTGCTCCGTCCAACACCAAAGGAGCATGCATGCTGGCGTATTCATTAGCTCTGAAAACATAAACATGTCCTGATGGCGGAAAAATAGAACTATCTCCTGTTGTAAATAGATGTTTTGTTATTATGTATTGTTGTTCTTTGTAATTTAATTTGTTATCTGTATATCATTGTATTAACAAAGGTTACCAGAAATAAATAAAATATACCTCAGAAAATACTCAAGTTTAGTTCAATTTAATTGCTGCGTGGGTTCGCGCCCGGCTTTGTAAATTACAAAAAAGGTGCACTCGACTCGTAACCGCAATTGATAAAGTTTACCAGTTGCTTGCCCATGGTCGGTGGTTCTCTCCGGGTACTCCGGCTTCCTCCACCACTAAAACTGGTCGCCATGATATAGATGAAATATTGTTGAAAGTGTGGTTAAAACACCAAAATCAAATGAGAAAAAATCATTAATTATCGTGGGAAAAATTCGCCCATTAATGAAACCTGATAACTACTGCTGGTTATTTCATTACGTACATATCTTTTGTTTTAGATTGCTTCTGAGCAGGACGATAATTTGATCACCATACACTGAGAACAATGGTAAGTTCTTGTTTTGCCTGAACTTATTTTGTAAATACATAAACAAAAGGTATGCTTAACGTCTAAACAAAACAAAAACAAAAAACGAAAACAAGAAATTAAAAAAAATCTAGATCATTTTGTTATTACTAGTTATAGTGAGTGAGTGATTGTTATTTAACGCCAATTCAGAAATTTGTCAGCTCTATAATGGCGAGAACAAGTTAATTTTCAATGAGATTATGATGAGGTTCGCTTTGTACTAGACCAACACACGCTTAGTTGAATTTGTTGTAGTGCTAGCTCACTGAAACAACAGCTTGCGGATAGACATGTCGCTCCACTCGGCCACGTTATATTGATTCTGAGCCAACCCGTCTTTACTCTTTCTCCTTAATGCTTCGTGTTGAACGGAGAAGTAACAAATTCCAATTGTATAGTCTTTGGAACCCATGACTTGGCGCACTCGAGGTGGACAAGCTGACTACTAGACCACCGCGGTGGTTCTCCCAATATTTAATTGAATACAAATTAACATTAACATAGCAGATACTATTTTCTATAAATGGCTGAACTGTTTAAAAAATTGTATTGACAATATCATTAAACATTAAATATATGATTAAACCTGATTAGAAATTAATTAAATAATCTAAGTAACGGTTCACAAAATCATATTGCACAACAAAGCAACAAATTGCATATTTAACTATTTATTCAAAGTGTAGAGCATGCGCCGTTCAAGTTCATTTTAGGTATGAGCTAAGTTCATTGTTGAGGACCCTACGGTGACTGTCATGTAAAGAACAGCAATAAAAGTGCTATTTTCTTTCCTTTAACTTGTGTCTAAGTGTAATGTTAGATACTCTTGCATGTACATTTACATCCATATTTTTCATACTAATTAGTGCCAATTTCAGCATTGTTTAATCAAATGACATTATGAGCCAATCTATAACAATATCTGTCAAAATTAGCTTCCATTAAATTTGCGGCTGAGTTCACCCCCAGTTTTTAGTGGGGTTCGTGTTACTAGATCTTTACTTTTATGTGTAATGTTTTGTTGATCGTTGTTTGTCTTATTGTCCTTTTCTTTTGGCCATTGTGTTGTCTGTGCTTCGATTTATGGCGTCGGATTACTTTTGTAGTAGCTTCAAACTCATCATGATATAATGAACTACAATAAATACCCATACGTTGTTTACAAAAGTCCTAAAAATAAACGAGACTCTCTGCCATCATATTCCGAGTCACACGATCGCAAATTCGATTTCATATACAATGTATTTCTATTTTGACATTAAATGAAAACAACTTACAAGTATAATTTACCTACATACGAAATAGTCATTAATTTCATGAACATTTCAGGCATTTTGTGGAAAGTCTGGTATTTGGAGTGGATCCTACGTTGATCAATATGGGTTTAATTTCCTATTTAAAGCTCAACTAACTTTTCGATATGATGCTGTGTATGGCAACGGGTGTGACAGCAGTGGTTCCTATATTATAAACGGATCACATGACCCCAGTAGTGGAAGTATCACATTTCGTAAGAGATACAAATGTAATCCGTGCAGTGCTACAACATTCTGGGGTAATTTGGCATGTGGTGGCAGTTCTGCCTGCGGAATATACACCAGTCAAGGTGGTGTGGAGTTCGGAGCATTTAAGCTGTCACTCAATACTTGATATGCGATTCATCGAGCGGCAAGTTTGGTGATTGAGATTGTTTTCCAGTAAGTGTTTATTATTGAAATATGCTATGTTAACAAATCAAAACTTAAACAGCAACACGTACTTTAACGATCAGTACATATATAATGGAAATGAATGGCTAGGGATGTTCTAGAGTCTATTCCATAAAGTTGAACCCAAAGTAAAATGGACTTTTATTGTGGTATACATGTATGTGAAAAAGAAAAAAACACACACATACACACTGTCCGAACAAAGTCCAAAATCCAACAGGTAAATCGTAGAAATAAGCAAAACCGACATCCTTAAGAACATTTGGAAGATACCAAAGGGGTCAACAGAAGTCGTAAATCAACAGGAGAAGGACAGAGAGCACAATGACCAGACGAAAAGGAGCAAACAATGATCTAAAACCATTACACAGAAACATAAAGATCGAGCAACACGAGCCCCACTAAAAGCCAGGGGCTCCGGAAGAGTTAGCAGTTCCTAATCCACATGTGACATCTGTGCTGTTACTATTAAGAAGAGTTTGAAGATACCAAAGGGGTAATCAGAATCCGTATATCGAAGAAGAACAAACAACACAATGGCCAAAAGATACCAAAGAGGTAATCAGAATCCGTATATCGAAGAAGAACAGACAACACAATGGCCAAAAGAAAAAGTACAAAAGGACAAACTGTTAAATGACACGAACATCATCTGCCTAACACACGTGTACATGACCGCTCACGTTCCTAAATTGGTACGTTGTTGCATTAACCTAGTTACGATTTCCACATAAAAATGATGTTCGGTTCGTCTTTACCTCCAGTTGTTTGCAGGAGGGTTCATGTCTTATTTACGTTATTTGTGTTTGCTTGCGTATAGTGGTGTCCAACACATAAATTGTGTTGTGTTTTTATTTTACTTTATTATTTTAATATTCACTTTCTTTTCTAGGTTACAATGGTTGACTGTTATTGTGTAGTGTCCGCAACGCTGTCATATTTGTGAAATGACGTCATATACATGATCAATAATCTGTGTATGGACAGATCCAGTTCCAGCACATACATTGCAAAACATTTTTGATATTCATGATTTCCTGCTTTACGGCTGGAAGGAAATGTCGAAAATGTACTGATTCCAATTTGCTTTTTTAATAGCGCTTTATGTGTATTTGGTTTTATTCTGTAATACTAACTACAATAAAATATTATTCAATAAAACAAATGTTTAAAACTACGCTTTTGTAGTTATATATACAGATGGAAAGTAGGTTTGGGTGTTGTAATTTCTTATTTCTGAAAACAAACCAGTATTTATGGAAAAGACATAAATGATTGCATCATTTAACTGCGAGGGGAAATATATGCCCATGCATCTAGTGGAACCACTCCACTCACACGCATCAAGTCAAGAAAGTGCGCCGTCATTTATATGTGCGTTAGCGGTATCTGTTTTGTTCTGACTGTATTGTATTAATTTCCCATATATTCCTGGGTAAAACTAATTTGGCCAACATATAACCCCCATCTCCTTCCAAAAACATGGATCCGCGCCTGAGCCATAATAGAAAATTACTTTAATAAACATGAATTTTACATTCATTGCATTCAAATTTTTTTTGGGACGTCAATGTCTGATGACTACAGAACTATCAAGTCAATATTTATTTTCTTCAAAATCGTCTTTTATTCTCTTTCAAAACTTTGTCTGAAAATATAAACACCTTATTAAAAAGTATTTGCCATTCAGGGACAGTCGTGGTCATGATCGCATGGTAGTTGTATTTGTAACTACCTATGCAATCAGAATCTCCTCGAGTGCGGTAGATCGTGGGTTCGAGCCCCGATCGGATAAAACCAAAAAACGATAAAATTGGTATTTGTTACTTCTCCGCTAAGCACGCATCATTAAAGAATGAGCAAAGACTGGTTGGAATCAGGATAATGTGTACGAGTGGGAAGACATGTCTATCCGTGGACTGTTGTTTCAGTGAGTTAGCACTATAAAACTCCACCTAAGCGTGTTGGTCTAGTACAAAGCGGACCTCGTCATCTGATTGAAAATTAACTTGCTCTCGTTATGATATATAGCTTACAAATTGTTGAGTTGGTGTTAAACAACAATCACTCACTAAGTCAAAGTCCTATTAACGTACGAGTTATTGTCATCAATACATACCTCAAGGTAATAAGGAGATGCAAAACTACGATCAAATAATTCTTACTGATCTTTGATTTTTGCGATTATTTTCGATGGATTTCCTGACGAAACAAGCCCCTTATTAGGAAATAAATATTCTTTTATTAAATAACTACATGTACGTCGTATTTTTCGTAATAAATAGAAAACAAAAAATATCAAACTGTCCGAAATTTGTAGAAAGATATGTAGCTGACATACGATTCCAAGATATATCACGAAAAACCATGGATAATTACTATGATTAACTCGCTACATAAAATATATGTCTACCAGCCGACAGTTATGCCAGTGAGCTAGCATAATGCAAATTTAGCTCTACGTGTTGCTCTAGTACAAAGTGGACGTTATCAGCTCATCAAAATGTTTCTTGACATAGCTGAAAAATTTCTCATTTGGTCTTAAACAATACTCAATCACTCACTAATTATACAAAATGGGAATATAAGTGGACTCTAAAACATATAACGGGAAAATATAGATTATTATTAATTCATTATGGTAAAACAGAAACATGACTGTAGAGAGTGGGAATATGAAACGACTTCTACAAAGCCTATTACATGAAACCCGAAAATTATATTGAAAGTAGAAGATTGTACAATGAAGAAAAATATCATGCTGTTGGACCAGTTCAAAATTCATAGAAACAGACACACAATCGATGCCCGTAACACGCATATGCATGGTTGCTACCTTTTCAGTCTTGGTACAGGCAACATGTTCCATAAAATTTCTTTTTAAAAAGCACATATTTAATCAGTATTTCTGTGTTTATATAGGTCAGAATTACTCTACACTAATAAATTGGAAAGACCATTACAGAAATACTAGAAAAAGTAACAGCAGAAAAAATAAAATGAATGTTTTAACCTGCAGCTAAACACAGCAATAACGTCAGATCAGGACCGGGCTTAAGCCAATTGTTCTTAATTGGGCCCCGCGGCGGAGGTATCTACTCTCGGCTGTTCAAGTACACACACACAGTACAGGATTCACATAGAATAATTGGACCCCACACCTCTGAAGGCCGGTCCTGCTTCAGCTAGTGATCGAAAACCAAAGGTGCATGTTACACGGTGTACAATAAAGAACAGGACATGGGTCGTTGTTTATGGTATTTGTATTTATTTACGTTTATTGGTGTCCAAAGACTATTGCCATATCAGATGATTAGTGCGTGTAAGTCATTAAGCAATAGCACAGCGGGATCCACTAGTGACGCAGGAACTGCTTATCCTTCCGTTGCACTTTTTGTGGGTTACATGTAAGTCTTGTGCAGTGTTTTGTGGACTAATGTTGTCTTTTTGACCTCTTTCTTTATGGTCATTAGCATGAAAAATTTATATCACTTTGTTCTTTGTCAAAGACAAAGGAGGAATACAAATTGAATGGTACATTACAACAACTCAGAACAGTTGAGCGAAGTGAGTGCTGATGTTATTTGATCGAATGTTTGAAGATACCAACTGGGTAATCAGAAGCCGTAAATCTAAGATACCAGCTGGGTAATCAGAAGCCGTAAATCTAAGATACCAACTGGGTAATCAGAAGCCGTAAATCGAAGAAGGCTGACTATACAAATCCAAACGAAAAACGACAAAAAGACAACCAATGATCTCCACATACTAGACAGAAAAATAAATATTGAACATCCAACATGAACGAACGTCAGATACTTTTCATCGATATTTTTCAGGAACCCGTGACCGACATTTTAAACCTGAAATTTAAGGAAGCATATAAAACATAAGAAGAGTTTGAAGATACCAAAGGGGTTATCAGAATCCGTATATATAAGAAGAACAGACAACACAATGGCCAAAAGAAAGTTCAAGATTATTGTTTTTTTTTATTTTTACATTTACATTTTACACAACTGCTAAATAGATTATATGAACTTAAATCTCCCATTTTGTATTATGGATGGAGAGCTGGGAAGGGAAATAAGCCCAATCGTTATTGTTCTATAGATGAGATGTTTGTAGTACTAGGAACAGATCTCATTAAAAGGATTGCAGGGAGAAGTTAGTGTGGTAACTTTACATGTACGAATGATGGAGATTTAGTTGAAACAAACTATGCATCTACATCCCTCTCTATATGGTTATCTATTTATAAGGATGTATATATTCAGACCGACACTGACAGAATAGTTCATTTTAGCAGAAGAACGTATAAGAGAGATTTTTTGAAATTCCAGACATTAATCACAACAAACTTATGTAATAAGTATCTCATGTTTCACAAATCACTTCCGGAAACAATGATTAAATTGCATAACTTAACACTATTCGGGAATTGTTACCCGATAACTTGAATGACAGTTCAAACTATGAGAGTATCAAAACGAAATTTAGTCATAGTGGGTCAACATCGAGATCTGGTCTTACAAGATTTAGCTCACCATCTTCTCATGTTAAAGGGACACGAAAA
>MJUT01058894.1:724094-741811 GCA_002080005.1 Gigantidas platifrons | reverse complement strand
CTTGCGGTGTGGTGTGGGGTTAGTTTTCGGTTTCATTAATATGCCGCCTTGTGGTATGGTGTGGGGTCGGTTTGCGGTTTAGGTAATATGCCGTCTTGTGGTATCGTGTGGTGTGGTTTGCGATTTCGGTAATATGCCGCCTTGTGGTATGGTGTGGGGTCGGTTTGCAGTTTGGGTAATATGCCGTCTTGTGGCATAGTGTGGTGTGGTTTGCGGTTTCGGTAATATGCCGCCTTGTGGTGTGGTGTGGGATGGTTTGCAGTTTAGGTAATATGCCGCCTTGTGGTGTGGTGTGGGGTCGGTTTGTTTGCAGTGTAGGTAATACGCCGTCTTGTGGTATAGTGTGGGTCGGTTTGCGGTTTCGGTAATATGCCGCCTTGTGGTATGGTGTGGTGTGGTTTGCGGTTTCGGTAATATGCCGCCATGTGGTATGGTGTGGGGTCGGTTTGCGGTTTCGGTAATATGCCGCCTTGTGGTGTGGTGTGGGATGGTTTGCAGCATCGTTAATATGCCACCTTGTGAATTATAAGAATTAAATATAGAAAAAAAACGATGTTACATTTATTTTTCATTTTGTTTTTCTCTCAGAATTTTAATTCTAATCATGAAAAGTGTATTAAGTACGAGAACATTTAAAAATTTAAGCGCCACGGGACTCTAATCAAGGAAAAGTAATGGGTAGGGACGGATAATTTAGCCAGTGCAACAGGTCTACTAACAAAAACAAGAAGATAAACACAAAACAAACAAAATACAAAAAATAAATAAATAAAAATAGAATAAAACACAGAGTCGAAACAGTTCCAAAATGTTATCCAGCAATGGTAGAAACAGAGGCTAACATATAACTGTCCGCTCACTTAGCTGGCTTATTGCATGCAAATCAATTAAAAATTGAGAGTTTTCACTTGACTTTTTATTATACTACGCTAAACAATTTACAAATGTCAAATACATACATCATATGTGTGTGTGTGGGGGGGGGAATGTTGTATATTCCTTTACGAAAATTACAGTTATGTTTTTAGACATAAGCGTTGCAGAAAATCAAAGGGGTAATCAAGAATGGACACTCTAGAGACACTGGCAAAATTGGGTACACAAGACTCGGGACGAAGACTAACAAAACACAACACAGAAAACAGAATGGACACTCCAGAGACACTGGCAACATTGGGTACACAAGACTCGGGACGAAGACTAACAAAACACAACACAGAAAACAGAATGGACACCCCAGAGACACTGGCAACATTGGGTACACAAGACTCGGGACGAAGACTAACAAAACACAACACAGAAAACAGAATGGACACTCCAGAGACACTGGCAACATTGGGTACACAAGACACGGGACGGAGACAAACAAAACAAACAATAACGTACCACAACATAGAAAACTAAAATGATGAGTAACACGGACCCCACCAAAACCCGGGGGTGTATTCAGGTGCTCTCGAAGGATAAACAGTTCCTGCCTCTTATAATATAAAATAAAATATCGGATGTTATTATTATTTCTTTTTTAGGTAAATAAACTACTACTCATATTTTTTTTATTTGAGCATGGGCGACTCTATGGTTGGTAGGCTGCTTGCTGTTATACGTTTCCCTTGTAATCATACATAGCGCTGCGATTATCCACCAGGGGCCGTGTTCACAAAGATGTCTTAGGACTAACACGTGTCTTATGATGGTCTTCGGACATATTTTAGTCTTTAGTCGGGTTAATGAAAGTGTCCTAAATTGTGATATGTCCTGAAATTTATCCTAAGGTTAGGATACCAAAATAGTTGTCCTAAGAGTGTTTTAGGATAATCTGTAGTTCGGACTCTGAAAAATTCGGCTTCTTTTTCTGCTTATTTTGGTACAGAAGTACAGAATGTATTATACGAAACAGCTACGTACAAAATAATGGACAGACGAAGTTTTATTTTCAATTTATAGAAAACAATCTGCACGCTTTTATCCATTAACCCGTTTGAATAAGTATTATTTGTAACATAAATACGCATTTTTCCTTTGATGTTTTTATGCAGAAATCAACTTAAAAATAGCGAACTTTTACAAACCATGGTCTAACATGAAGATATTGATGTTATTCCATCATTTTGACGTCATAGATCTGTTATTCCATGATTTTGACGTCATAGGATCTGTTATTCCATGATTTTGACGTCATATATCTGTCAATCATGTAATTTCTGTTACAAACCATATATACGATGGATCTTACTCATGAACTTATTTAAGCCAACTCAATATATACCATGGATCTTACGAATTAACTTATTTAAACCAACGAATCCGAAGGATGAGTTGGTTTAAATAAGTCCATGAGTAAGATCCATGGTATATATGTATGGTTTGTAACAGAATTACATGATTGACAAAAGGGAGTTCTCTTCGACGTCCGCGTTAACCATGGGATAGCATGTAGATCTTTATATTAGACCATGACTTAAGCTCCTCCCACTTCCATAGAAACTTAATTGTTATTCTCATGTGATGTCAAAATCATGGAATAACATCAAGATCTTCATGTTAGACCATGGTTTGTAAAAGCTCACTATTTTTAAGTTGATTACTACATAAAAACATCAAAGGAAAAATGCCTATTTATGTTACAACTGATGATGTGTCACGTTGACATCTTTGAAACAGATCACTTGGCTAATCGTTTGATGTAAAGTACAAGTATTGATTAAAATTTACCACCACTTTCAATGATATTATTTTATTAAATTATTATTAGATTTTATTAGGTTTATATACATTTCTTATCTAAAAATCACAATTAAATCAATGTTATATATAAATTAAATTAAATTTAATCGTATTATTTTATTTTTTATGTGAACTTTTGCGTAATACATTAATGTTTGTAGCATTTATATTTATATTATTCTTTCCTTAAAAAATCAGCTCGTATTCATATTTACGATTATGCCTATGATCATTCTAAACTAAGATAGTGCTAAGACAGCTTTGATATACAATCTCAGACATGTAATAGGATAGTCCTATCAGTGTCTTAAAATACTTTCATTAACACGCCCCCAGGACATCGTATGATAAAAGTATATCACTATTACCAGAGATTTATTTCGTGTTCGGAGTTTACGTAGTAACCTTGTTGATTGGGGATGTAAATAAATACTCATTATCTATTTATAGATTTCAAATTTCAAAGGTATCTTTAAAAATCATAATATGTGTATGTACATTCGGAACATATATTTTACATATATATACTGTATATATCCATGCACATAGATACGGATGCAGTTTGGGGAAAAAAAATCTTTCAAAACAAACAAATAAATACGGATGCAACCAGGAGACATGGAAATCACATTAAACATGTTATGCACACAAGAAACACATTTTCCAAAACAAAAGATATTATTATAAGGTTAGTATTAAAGATGGGTTCCCGGAACTGTGGGTACATTTTGTCGGAACCGTTGGACCTGTGTCTTTGAAAAACAAACAAGAAAATATACGTGTAAGTATTACTAATGGCTTGAATATGTTTAGGGACTAACCATTCAACTCTAAGGGGGCCTGTTATTTTCTCCCAAACGATAATTATTTTCACGCGAAACATTAATCAAATTATTTATTTTGTGGACTATTCATAAAATTGTTAAATATATTTCTCGTTTACAACTGCAGTTCAAGATTATTGTTTTTTTTTATTTTTACATTTATCAATTAATCAAGTAAATTTATTTTTGTCTGTAAAATGTCGCAACAGAAAAATATATAATAATGCCTTTTTCCCCTAAAAACTAAATATATAAATAGCAAACATCACATAATAAAACATATGCACATAATATAAATATTCCTCATATTTAATGTATATTTTTTCCGCAAACTATAATAAGTGATCAAAAAGTTAATAACATGTATGTTCCTTTTTTCATTCATAGTTCCTCTCGTGTTTTTTCCCCTTTAGAGTCCCTGTTCCATTTCGTTTGTACTATTTACTCACTCGATGTTTGTTTTTCATATATTTTCACTGTTCAAGGCCGCAGATTATAAGTTTTTTTTTAGTGTACCAACAATTATATTCCATTTTTCTGTCAAAGATCCTCTATTTGTTTTCATTTAGCCTAGTTTGTCTTCACTGTGTACTTCGTCTTATCCCATGTCTTTGCTATATATGTTCACTGTTTCGTTAAGAAAACAAATAAAAATGTTCTCCTGTTTTCTCCCCTCCAACAGATCCTGTCCATACTGCTTTTTCTTTTATAACCTCTGTCCTAGTGTGGCTTCATTATATACTACTTCCATATCTTTGTTATATATTTGATCTGTTTAGGTCCAGAAGTTTGTTTTTTTCGGCGGATTTATTTATTTATTTATTTATTTATTTATTTATTTATTTGTGCGTTAAGAAAACAAATAAAAATTATGTTCTAGGTTTTTGTCTTCTTTCACAGATCCTGTCCAGACCGTTCTGTCATTAACAGCCTATGTCCTATACCTTCTTAGTGTTGTACTCACTCGATGTCTTTGCTATGTTTTGATTGCTCAGGACTTGAATTTTTTTTTTTTTTTTTTTTGCAAATTTTAAATTTTTGTGCACCAAAGAAAACAAATTATTATCCTGTTTTCTTTTTTTTTTCTTTTGTTTGTTTGTTTGTTTGTTCTTTCACAGATCCTGTCCAAGTTGTTTTTCTTTTTGAATCCCTGTCCTAGTTTGTCTTCATTATGTACTTACCTCTTGTCGTCGACAGATGAATCCGATTATGGGGCGACATGATCACCATGTTTGTAATTTGAAATATACTTAGGGGTTCTATTTTCATATATTAACATTCTTTTTACTCTGCTCCTATGTGATTTGAAGGAAAATGTTATACGATGGAACTCATGTTAATTTTCCTACTCATGGAAAGTGTAGTCAATGTTCAAAAGTATTCGAAATTTCCATTTTATTTCATTCATATATATATTGTATATATTTTCTTTTAAATATTCTAAACTCAATTCATGTCCAATTTTGATTAAAAAGAAAAATAGAAAAAAGAAAAAAGGAAGGTATTCAGAAAAGCGGCATTAGATTAGATGTAGTTGATTTTATTAACTAAACAAAATTACAATGCAGAAATTATACATATAAAAACACATCCTTCTCACAAGTTCTAACTATAAACTACAAATATTGATGAAAGTGGCATTAAATACTATCACACCAACCATAACCCCCAGTGTAGTCATATATGTATGCTCATGCTCATTTCTCGTTACAGCTTTTATTGGTAGAGTGGTATCGAATGATAATCCATTCTGACACATGGTAAGTATTTGTTTTAAATATTTATCACTATGACAACAAGGATATAGTAGCGGGGGAATAGGTGACATATTACATAAAGGGCAAAAAGTTAAACTGATTAAGACTGAAACTTGTAGGAATACTTATACTATAACTAATTGACGAGTTTCATTATCAAAAATATGTCACTCATGACCAAATAACGCAGTAACTCACGAATGCGCGCAGCGCATGAGTGAGTTACAACGTTATCTTCTTTCTTCTTTGTTTACAGAACATACTGATGATTATTTTCCGGCGCATGCCTGGTTTGGCATTTAATAAAGTTACATTTTTTAGTATATTTTACAATTTTACCATTTTTATGACAATTTAAATTTTTGCATTTTATATTTTCTATTTTTTGTGTATAAGATAAAAACAAAATGAGTATTTACTGTAAGTGTGGGAATGTTTCAAGGAGCAAACTGTGAGATAGTGCTTCCTTGAAAGTGTCGGTAGTGGTTATATTGGCTATGTTTGCAGGTATATTGTTCCAGTCTTTAATAGTGCGGCAGAAAAATGAAAATGTGTAGCTGTCTTTGTTGCATTGAATTTGCCTGTATGTTTGTTTATGGGTCGATCTCGTTTTTGACTGGCTTTTTGTGAGGATGTCTTGAGCTGGGATAGCAATTTGGTGGTTTATAACTTTGTGGAACATTTGCAATCTTGTTTTAAGTCTTCGTTCTTGTAAAGATGGCCAATCTAAGGTGTTTATCATTTCAGATACACTGCTGGTGTTGTGAAATCTATGGCAAACATAACGTGCTGCTCTTCTTTGTACTTGTTCAATTGCTTTGTTATTTTCGATTGTGTATGGGTCCCAGACTGTGCAGCAGTATTCTAATTTCGGTCTTACAAGGGATTGGTATGCCCGTTCTTTGACTGTTTTCGAATTGATTTTTAGATTTCGCCTGATAAATGATAGTGATCTGTTTGCCTTTCCTATGGTTTGGTTGATATGTGTGTTCCATTTAAGATCTGAAGATATTGTGATGCCTAAATATTTTGCTGATTTGACAGATTTAAGAATGTGGCCGTGCATGTTGTAATAGAAGTGATGTGGTTGTTTTTTGGTGGTAACTTGTAAAATATTGCATTTGTCAGGATGGAATGACATGAGCCAGTCTTGTTCCCATTTGATGGCATAATTCAATGTCCTCTTGGAGTTTTAAGCAGTCATTTTGAGATTTAATGGTTCGGTATATAATGCTGTCGTCTGCAAAGAGTCTAATCTGGCTGTGTTTTAGATAGTCTGGTAAGTCATTTATGTATATCAAGAAGAGTATTGGCCTTAGTACTGTGCCCTGGGGGACGCCTGGAGTGACTGGTATTTGTGAAGATGAAGAGTTTTCAAGAAGTACTGTTTGGGTTCTATTTGACAAGAATGGTGTTACCCAATTAGTTGTTTGTTCAGATATGCCATAATGTTGGAGTTTGTATATTAATCGTTTGTGTGGTACCTTATCAAAGGCCTTTGCAAAATCCATTATAACTAAATCAGTTTGTATATTATTGTTGTTGTTTTGTGCAAGTTGGTGTACTAGTGATAAGACTTGGGATTCACATTATCTGTTTGCTCTGAATCCGTGTTGTAATTCGTATAAGATCTTATTTATTTCAAGATGTTTCATCATGTTACTTGCCAGTATGTGTTCTAGTAATTTACATGATATGCATGTTAGTGATATGGGTTTGTAATTTCCTGGATGATGTTTGTCTCCTTTTTTGTAAACTGGTGTGACGTTTGCATGGTTCCAGTCAGATGGTACTATCCCTGTTTCAATTGATCTCGTGAATATTAATGAGAGGATGTCTGTGCAGATGTTAATATTTTGTTTTAGCAAAGTGCCACTGATGTTGTCAGGACCTGTACCTTTATTTGGGTTAATGTTGTTCAGTAACTTGTATATACCGTCTCTGTTGATGGTGATGGGTTCCATTTTAGGGTAGGTACTAGAGCCTTTATCTGGGATGTTCGTATTTGGTCATTCGTGACATATTTTTGATAATGAAACTCGTCAATATTAGTTATAGTATTTATTATATAGATTAAAAAAATGTTTCGAATCAAATTTAATATAAAATGAGTTTAATTGCACTATATTACGTGTGTAGCGTAGAATTACAGAATTTTCCGAGTTAAATAAAAACGATAATTTCACAGTGAAATTGTCGTTTTTAATGTCACTCTCGCTATATTTCGTTGTTGGAAAAGTAGTTCCGACAACGAAATGGCGCGAAATATAGCGAGAGTGAAATTAAAAACGATAATTTCACTGTGAAATTATCGTTTTTATTTAACTCAGAACATTCTGTAATTCACAGCTATTTATATAATAAATAATCTTTATTTGCAAAATTACGCCCATGTGGGCCAAGCAAATACAATAAACAAAGAACAAACACAATACAAGCAAAATATTAACAAATTAGGGTACTTTTGACCCACATAGACCTCATTTTCGCAATTCTAATGATTGCTTTATAAAGTCATAAACATAAGACAAAAGTTCAAGTTTGGGATAGAGCCGGTGGCCTCAACAATCATTTAAATATTACATATTACATAAGGCGATCGTAAGACATGGCAGAGAAACAACAGTCTGACAACGTCGAACAAAAATCAAATGGCCAATACCATCTTTCGTCATTTATGCGCAAGTGACAGAATACTTTTCAACAACTTTTCCTGAATTTATTTCGTTCTATGCTTAGAAGAAACTTTTTGCCTAAGTAAACTTATACCTTGAAATGGTATTTATAGAACAGGGATTTTCTTATTGATATTTAAAGTTCCGGGTTAATGTTAGTATGTTTACTAATAATTAAATAAGGTAAAATTGTGGTATTGATATTTTTGTGATTGCTGTGTAACACACAAAGTGCGCAGTTCAACTGTATCGTGATTATTTTAACAAATTTCTCTTTCATTGGGAACAGAGCAATGTTATTGTCAAATAAGCAGCTTGTGACAAAACAAACAAAACAGAAAAAAAAACAATAAAACAAAACGTACAATAAACATATAAAGAAATACAAAAAAAATCAAGGAGGTGTTTTTTTTCAGTCTGAGAGACCGCTTGTCTTTATTTCCATCAAAACACATCAAAAGGAGCCTAGACTAGACTTTGAACCTACCGAAACAATTTTGGATTAACAATTAACTTAATTTTTTTTTCCAATTTCAGATAATTTAGTTGCTCTTTCAAAGTCGAACTCATATAAACAACATTCACCCATTGCAAGCACTTTTGAATTTCTTCAGTTTCGATTTTTTTTTATCATTTACAAGTAAATTGAAAAACAAAAAATATTACATAGTCAGAACAGTTCCAAACTTTAAGTGGGAAATTCGTAGAAATGGGCAAAAAAGCGATATTTCTAACACCCAAATACATGAGCAGTCACTTTCCTGACTTTGTTAAGGCACTTCAATAAAACAATGGTTTACTGAAAGTACTTTCGTTTGTCCAAAATGAAATGTATATGGATACAAGTATAGTGACAAGGGCATGGGGAGATTATTCGAAATGACTTGCAGAATTTCTTCCATTGATATATCCTCCAGAGCTGGAAATTATTTAAAGAGACCACAGATACAGCTGCGTCCGCATCATTTTTGGACTTATACCTCGAATTTGACGACAGTGGTCAACTCAGTACTAAAATTTATGATAAACGAGACGCCTTCAATTTTAAAATCATAAATTTTCCTAATATGTGCAGCAATATACCAGCTTCTCCTGCATATGGTGTTTACATCTCGCAATTGATTCGTTATGCAAGAGCCAGTAGCAATTATTCTGATTTCTTGAAGCGTCATCTTTGTCTGAAAAACAGGCTACTGGACCAGGGCTATAAAAAGATTCGCCTTATTCGATCTCTTAAAAAGTTTATATTCCGATATCAAGATCTTGTCGGTATATATTCTGTCTCTGCAGATACAATGGTAAAATATACATTTTCATATAGTGAAAATGTATAAAGATAAGGATTTGGTGTGGTTACAATGTCAAAAAATATTTTCTGTGAATGTGTGACGTAAAAATGTTTTTGACATTTACAGTCGTAATTAAAATACTTCAAAGGACTCATAGTTATTGATGGTGATGGTTCACGAGATATATTAGATACCCTCCTAACTGAATTTAGTACTGTTTGACTACTATTTTACCTATTTTGTTCCAGTATTGTTATAAATGCTGTAATAGTGACAACCGGAACCTTTGAACCGCAATGGAAGCGAGAGGTTGGCGCCGTAAAATCTGATTCAATCCACCATTTCTTTAGAAATGCCTGTACCAAGTCAGGGCCATTGCGGTTTCCCGGTTGTTGACTGATTTTGTCTGTTTATTGATTTATGAGTTTTGACTTTCCCTTTGGAAGATTGCTCTGTGTTCGATAATTTTGGTATTACCCTTATTGATTCTTTCAGCCGGACAGTTGATCTAATACAAATTTAAAACATATTCTAGTTCTAATATATTTTAAAAGACATATTTTCTTTGTAGAGTTTTATAGATCGTTTTTTGTCGTTTATTCCCCTTTTCTTGTGACTTTTGTTTTGTCTGTGCTTGGAGTTGCGGCTTCAGATAAATTATCCCTTTGGTATCTTCAAACTTTTTCTAGATCGATCACCCATAAAACTTGTACTAAAATACTAATTTTATTATTACGCTTTTTTTAGTCTTACCATGGAAAATCTGGTAATTGGTGCGGATCTTATTGTGATATGTTCGGACGAATATTCCCGTTTAAAATTCAACTGACATTCCAGTATGATGCCGTATATGGAAGCGGCTGTGATGAAATTGGCGGCAAATATTTCATAAATGGATCACATGATCCCAGTAGTGGCTACATTACATTCAGGAAGAGGTACAATTGTAATCCAGGGAGTGCTTCAAATTACTGGGGTAATCTGGCCTATGGAGGTAGCAGTATGTGCGGTCAATACACGGGTCCTAGTGGGAGTGTGGAGTTTGGACAGTTCGATTTGTCGCTAAGTAACTGATAATCTGGCCGTTCAGTAGCTTTGCGTCGAAATGGAAGTAATTGGTTTGCTTTAATGTATGTTGTGATATATTATACACCAAGTGAACACAATCTGATTGGTTAAACCTTCCAGCAAGGACGATTAGTAACAATCAAAATATACGAAATCCACGAATGTTTACATTGTCTTCTATGCTAACTTATAACTTAGTTATATTACAAACTGTATTAATATAGAATTAACAACATTAATTGTTAGTAAAAATTGTTTATCATACTAGTATATTGTTTCTTACTAGCTGCATATACCAAACATTATGGGAAAGAAATAGGCTAAATCACATATGTTTTAAAGGAGCTGTCTTTATTCCGATATCATTTCCTTCCTCCCTTACGATGAACAATACTGTTCAGTGTTAACTTTTAAAATTACTCTCTTTTTCTTTCGATAATAAAGTATGTCAAACCGAAAATTGTTTGGATAATGTCAAGCTGCTTTTATGTAAATTCACAGCAACTCTAAATGAACTAGTGCTATTAATTTTTTGTGATCGTTGATAGCCCGTTGCAAGGCAAACTGGTCCGACCGTATCCATATCCTCTTCATTGAGTCACACAGATGAATCAGGCTAATCAGATGTAAAAGACAAAATTGCACTATTTAGATAAAAAAAATAAAAAACATTACTTTTTTGTTGGAATTACGCCTACATTAGGTCAAGTAAGATTTATGTAGTGTATTGTACTTTCGTTCTATAGCTGAATAGCATGCTACAATACTATTTTTCTCGACTAAAAAACAATTAAAGATTATCGTCATGTGAAATTAATAATTTGCTATAGGGATGGTATTTTTTCCATTTAAATTGTTCTAAAAGAGTAGCTTCATAGTATATATGTGTATACGTAGATCAAGAGTAGATAGGAGGGAGGGGGGGTGATTGTTGTTCAGCAACTTTTCAACAATATTATGGAAAGAACACGTTATATGTTATCATAATTTACGAGATAATGATGACGCCCGCCAGATTGTTCCGGATCAACACGTTTGAGTGAATTAATACAGTTCTGGCTCACTGCAACTACAATATTACATCGGTAGACACGTCCCTCCAGTAACGTCATCCTTATCCCGCGTTAACCAGTTATCGTACATACTCCTTAATAATGCATGCTTAGCATAGAAACAAAATCACCAATTGGATCGTCTTTGGTTTTAGCCGAAACAGTTTTGAACCCAAGATCATCAACACCTGAGATGCAGGTACGGATTCAGACTACGGCGCCACCTCTATGAAATAGGCTGCCGATCGTCCATTGTTATACCCCCACTCGTAGAGAGGGGGCTATATTGCAATCACCTTGTCCGTCCGTCCGTTCACAGTTTCGTACCAGTTATCTCAGCTTCTACTGGAAGAAATGATTTTATATTTGATATATGGCTTTGGCATGGTGACTTGTATCGTGTCTCCCCTTTCCAGGTTTACCGCACATCTACTTCCTGTTTATCGTGCGACTTACAAATGAACGAGTGGGGGTATTCTTAGTACGACGTAGCGTGCAACATCTTGTTAAATTAGGCAATTATATTTGACTAATTCTTGTGATTTTACGGAGGGTTTTATCTCACCGTGCGCTACCCTGGACCCGATTGGCTACCCTAGACACATTGCCTACAAAATGGTCACAACTTCTGGCATAACATCCTGCATCCATCTCGCAGATGAATACCCTAATCATTATTATATATCGTTCCTGGAACAAATGTATCTTTAATGGTCTATCCTTTTCTTCATCTCCATTCTGTAATGTAATAATAATTGGTGTCGAAAATAATTAAAGAGTCGTCGTGGTGGTGATCGTATGGTAGTTGGATTTACAACTAACTATGCAATCAGTGCCTATCACCAGTAAAGAGTTAGAATTCCGCTCATGGCGAGGTGTACTCGATACAACATAATGTGATAAAGTTTGTCAGTGACTTGCGGTAGGTCGGTGATTTTCTCCGGGTACTCCAGTTTTTATCACCCATAAAATTGTCGATATAATTGAAATATTGTTGAAAGTGGCGTTAAACACCATGACAGTAACCCCTAAAAGTATCAGCAATCCCTACTCCTCCTAAAAATGTATGATTCTGAATAATTCCATTTCAACCACATCAGTGGTGTAATTGCCTCGAGTGTTGCTGTTTCCCCTTCAAGCAACTACATTAAGGAGAAAGAGCAAACACGGATTGGCTCGGAATCAGAATTACGAGTTTAAGGTGAGCATTGTGTATGTTGTTTAAGTGACTAAGCACCATAAAAATCCAACTAAGTGTGTTGGTCTAGTATTAAACGGACATCATTATATTTTTTTTACATGTGACTTGTTCCCGTCAGGATATAGCTTTAAATTGCCTATTTTCAATTCAAATAAGGATCTTAATTACACCAATATCTTCTGTCATTCATAATTTTCCAACTAAAAAGAGCTAAGCAAAATAATAAATTGTTCTTTCTTGCAAAGGCGCTAGAATTGAATCTTGTACATTGGTCACAGAGTATAAGAAACATCAGGAACCTATCGTGGACACGCCTGTTTCTTCTTTGTTCTGTTCGTGTTGGCTGTGACTCTGTATCACAGATTATAAGAAACATCAGGAACCTATCGTGGACACGCCTGTTTCTTCTTTGTTCTGTTCGTGTTGGCTGTGACTCTGTATCACAGAGTATAAGAAACATCAGGAACCTATCGTGGACACGCCTGTTTCTTCTTTGTTCTGTTCGTGCTGGCTGTGACTCTGTATCACAGAGTATAAGAAACATCAGGAACCTATCGTGGACACACCTGTTTGTTCTTTGTTCTGTTCGTGTTGGCTGTGACTCTGTATTATCCATTTATAGATTGGCCCTTCGGTTTTCTCTAGCGTTTATTTATAAAATATCTGTTTATTTGTATAAAAATCCCGCTACGTTGTTTGTACATTTTAAAGCATTAAAAGTAGTAGTATCTTCATCATCATGCATTTTATACCTATTTCTTATATTTTTATATATTTTTCGGCATCGTTTGTTACAATACTATGGGTATAAAATACACGGTCACTGCAATTTATTGTAATTTATTTGGTATCACATTAAAATGACAGATGTTTGATTTGTTCGTAGCAGGTTTTCAAGTAATAACATGTACATATTAGTTTTAAACAAAAAGGTTATCCGTAGCCATAAATCGAAGGACAGATAATAAAATATCCAAAAGAAAACAGGACAAAAGGATAAACAATGGTCCACAAAGCACCTACACAGAAAACGAAACATTTAGCTACACGAACCCCATTTAAAACCTGGGTTGTCATTAAGTGCTCCGGAGTGGTCATTTCCTGTTCCACTGGTATCACCCGTTATATATTCTGTTTACAAGGACAAAAGGATGAACAATGAGGAAATGACGAGATTGTTAATACAACAAACAAAACATATCTGTGTTCATTATGTGACACAAATATATCGTAAAATGTTCAAAGTGATGACTTCAACTTAACATATAATCTTACTTAAAAAATTTATTTAATCTATTTCATAATTTAATTTTTGGCAATTTCAAAACACCCGTTTCAGTCTTCTTTCTTGTAGATTGTATGCATTTTTGAAATGGTGGAGGAGATTCCATACATCTGTTTTTATAGTCTCTTATTAAAGCGGAAAATGTCTCTTCTCTAGAAAGAGCTATATCACTTCGTGCCTTTGAGAGAATATATTCCTGATGTAGTTTATCTAAGCGTATCCTTTTCGGATCTAATTCTTTAGATAAGATGTCCATTTGTGGTTTTAATATGTCCACTGAAAAACCGGAATGCAAAATTTTAATTTCGTCACTAAGTCTTTTCTTAGCTGATGCAGTAGTTCTCGGATTCTCTCTAGCCTTTTTATTAACACTCACTAGATTATCATAGTGAAAGTTCTGTAAAACTTGCCTATAAATACACAATTGTTTCACTGACGAGTCAATTTTCTCGATTCTTTTGTTTTCTTTGATATTTCTTTCTCTTTGGTTTTTGTCGAGAATTTTTGTTTTCATTTGTAATTTTAAATATTGCCCTTCGTTCATTCTGAGAGCTCTTTTTCTAGTTTCAACACTAAGGTCAAAAATATTTCCTCTAAATGAGTCTTTGTGTGCTGGCGCTGCCAAGCGCAAATCTAAGCGCACTCTTTTATTCATCGACTGGGGCATCGCTTTATTCTGAAACAAACAAAAAAGTTTTTGCTTTAGTTTGTGACTTTAAATAAACGGCAGACAACGTGCCGTTCCACGCTCATTTTAGCTTATGTGTTACACACATTATTAAAGACCCGACTGTGACTGTGAAATGTAGAACAGCAATGATTTCCTTTTATTTGTGTCTGTGTAAAGTTGGATAATCTCTCATGTTCATTAGAATTCATATCTTATCTGACAAATAGATCATTATTGTATTGAACCCATGAAGTCTTGGAAAATACAAAACAAGCATCGATGTTTCGAATGATCTGTATATGAGGGTAATAACAAAATTACCGAACCCCGAGCAATCTTCCAAAGGGAAAGGCAAAACTCATAAGTCAACAACCGGAAAACTGGAAAAACCGCAACGGCCCTGACTTGGTACAGGCATTTCCAAAGAAATTGTGGGTTGGTTCAGATTTTACGGCGGCAAAACTCCGGCTCCCATTACGGTTAAAAGGTTCCAGTTGTCACTATAACAGCATTTTTAACAATACTGGGACAAAATAGGTATAATAGTAGTCAACGCAGTACTTTATAAAAATCCATCATTTATTATCGTTTCTGTATATACCAAAGCTAAAGTCCATAGTAAAAACACGGGTTCCTTCTCCTGAAAGTATCATATTCGGTCCATGTACAATAGATTCAAACAGATATACTGACATACAGGTTACAACAAAAACAAATGCAGATTAAAACGTTTTCATTATTATGTTGGAGCTATTGAAATGAAGAAAAAAGAAAGAAAATAAAAACGAACAAAGAGAAGAAGTATACCAAAACATACATAGGTGTCAGACTGACTGAACAGATCTTAAATCGTGATACCGTACAGAATTAGCGGCGCACAATCGGTACCCCACAGATATGGATATTATTGAAAATTAAAAAAAAAATGTGATAACAACTTACCAGTGTTATGAACAATATCTCAAATGAAAAAAATAAAATAAAACTTAAATATGTAGAAAACAAGAAAGTGGCGAGTAATTTCTTTTAAATATACAATGAACACGACACCTTGTCATTAAAACTGAACAAAGGCAGCATTTAGTACATTTCTCGGTCGTTTAAAGCTGGGTAATACACCGAAATCTATAAATTTTATTAACCCCCTATTCTTTTGGTACATATTTTGATTTATTATAATAATGTTTAAATACATTGTAACAATGTTTGCAGTTTAAATTAATTTTCGATGTCGTGACAAAAATTAAAAGTGAAACTCGATTCATCAATTTGTATAAGCTATATTAATAATTATATATATAATTTAAAGTAACGCTTAATCTGTTAGGATATTCGCAGATTTAAAATTTTTAAACTCTTTGTTAAGTAAATTTTTATCGCAATTCCATAAATATTTGAAACAACATTTATCAACATTTAATATAATGGGACATTATTTGTTGAAATGGACATGCCCGTTTCATGAAAGAATTTGATTCATCCGGGTAACTTTTCGTCGTCAAAACTTCCCGTTTCCTGTCAAATACAAGCGTGTGCTGTCGTACTGATTTCCATCGAACTGTCAATAAATATTATTATCCTAGAGGCACATTTCAAAGACAAAATATTATATTTTTTGGCAGTATTTTCCCATAGCTTTAATTTTCACAAATTGGTTACAATTGAATATATTTGAGAATATTATGAATATATTTGTGAATTTAATGAATATCTTTGCTGAAACTGTCTGTAAACTGGTCGCTGCAAATTATAGCACACCAGGAAACTAGATATATATGTATATGTATATAAATATATATCTATATGTATGGAAGGGATATGGTCAACCCTGGTATCAGAGATTGACAGATCAATAATAGGCTTGAACAATTGTCCACTAAATATATAACTCATTTGGATTATGCACAGCGAAATGTGCCAAATTGGTCGAAAATGCCAGTTCATACAAGTGTTAACGGACATGTTCGGACAACCGCCACCGTGAGGGAGTTGGTGGTGTAGCTGCGCAAAGCTGTGCCAAATACCAAATTAATGTGCTAAACAACAAGTAGGCATTTACATATATGAGCTATATTGTTCCTTCCATCATGATAGTGGGTCCTAGATTTATAGTGTTTGCTATGTCCATTAACAACTGTTGGGAAATGTTAATCTGCTATCCCAATTTTTTACAATGCTTTCAATACCTCCCTGTAATGTATTCAAGAAAATCTCATTCCCCAGTGATGAAAGATGCACGCCATCTTCAAAGAACTTTTCATTGGCTTTGATTTCAGGGTTCCTTATATAGGAACCAGCATTTTTCATCAGAAATGATGCAATGGATGAGTTTACTCTATTTCTACGTATGTACATTGCCCTTAGATTTTCAGAGTAACGCCATTTTAAGTGAGGTAAAATTTGAGACCATACCAACATGGAGCTTGGTAAACAACACCTTGACCAAGACAGATTTCTTTTTATTTTAATACACAATTCGATTGTTTTTGTTGCACCAATATCATTACCCGCAACATGAATTATTAGTATATTTGGTGGATCTTCATATTTCAACATTGTTCGTATTTGCTGTCTAATATCTTTTAATTTACCGCCACCAGATGGAGACATTAATTCTCTTTAGGCCCAGGTCAACCCCTCCAGGGCGTCCTCTTGCGGCTACGAAAGCATGCTTGATAATGGATTATCCAACTATCCATATTGAAGTTTGTCCTGTAATCTTAGAAAGCAGTTAACCGACCTGCTTGGATGAATACAGGACGTGCACATTTGAGAAAATACAACCACTGAGAAGGTAAAAGGTAAAAGGTAAAATATATTTAGGTTTAAAAATTTCAACATCATACACAAGTGTTTAAACATTTCTCGTTAAGTTAAAAGTAAAACATAAAACTGCCATCTTTAACTGAAACTTCAATCCACCAATTGTAGCTGCTGAGAACTTTCTCACCAAGGATAGCCCATGAAAGCCATTCAGCTTATTTCCAATGGGGTCCTTTATAAGTATCAGCTTAAAGTTCAAGTGGACATTAAAAGATCAACATGAGCGGGTAGAGGGATTACTTAATTTTAAAATAAGTACATTATCTATGAAAATATATATGTATATATAATTGTCATTATTATGATATGACACGTCTTTCCCGTTCTTCACTGGTATGTATCAGGT